>JADRCD010225492.1:0-33825 GCA_019843815.1 Montemys delectorum | reverse complement strand
GTATATTCAGGGAATGGGGAAGAGGAGTTAAGAGGGTAGTAGAGGCAGAGAAAGGCAGAGAGAGGGTGAGAGTAGAGAAGTAGAGGCCAGCCATGAGCTTGTGGAGAGAGGGGGAAGGGAGGATGAAGGGAGGGGGAAAAGGAAGAGCTCAAGAAAACAGGAGAAGCAAGAGAGGGAGAGGGGGGCAAGCAGCCCCTTTTATAGTGGGTCAGGCCTACCTAGCTGTTGCCAGGTAACTGTGGGGGTAGAGTTTAGACAGAATGCTAAGACTAACTGTCCCACTCCTCTTTCCACCTGCCTAGTCAGGGTCAGGTTTCTTCTTAGCCCTTTTTGATTTGTTGCATGTTTGAATATTTGACTTTTAATAATTAAACTTATAATTCAATACAATGTATATACTCAGTTGCCACTTTAAGATACAGTATGAGAACCTCTTTATTATTCCTTAATTTTCTCCAATGATAACCTGTTACAGAGCTCTAATATTAGAAGACATTGCTGTTGACGTAATACACTAGTCTTCTTATTTTCACTTTTGAGATTTACAATATAATTATAGCATTTCCCCCCTCCGTTTCCTCCTTCTAGACTCTCCATATATCCCTCCCTGCTGTCTTTCAGATTCATGGTCTGTTTTTCACCAATTGTTACAATACACCAGTCTTACTTAGTTTCCTTACTATTATTTGTATTTGTATTTAGTTCTATGCAACTGTTTTGGTGATTATTCTGCTGCTGTAGAGAGATACCACCACGACATAGCATCTCTTAAAACAGAATTCCATTGGAGCTTGCTTATAGTTCAGAGGTCTAATCCATTATCATCATGGCAGGGTAGCACATTGGCACGAAGGCAGATATGGTGATGAAAAAATAGATGATTGTTCTACATCTGTATCTGCATGCAGAAGGGAGAGAGAAAGATATTGGGCCTGGCTTGGGTTTTTGAAACCTCAAAGCCCACCACCAATGACACACTTCCTCCAACAAGGTCACACCCACTTCAACATCTTTCTAAGCATTCAAATATATGAGCCTATAGGGCCACTCTTATTCAAACCACTACAGTGACATTTTTGTTAGGGTTGGGGATTGAACACATGGCATCATTCATGTTAAGCATGTATACTTCATGGAGACATCTGTTTTTGAAGGCCCATGCCTTCAAACTATGTTAAAACTAATGCTATTTTTTTTCTCATACTGTAACCTAATAATTACCTAGAAGTGTGTTTTTCCATTTAGCAGGCACTAGCTTTATGTCTCTACTAATTAATTAGAATTCAGTTTTAATGCCATTATTTAAAGTGCTCAGTGTATGGTTAATGAAATGGATAATGACACATTCATCATTGTGTTTCTATTTAAGCAAAGATGCTGCTCAGTGAAATCAACATGTAGAATTTTTATACACACAGGGAGGGAGGGGGAGAGAGGAGGGGCAGTTGGGAGGAGAGAGGTGGTTGATTGTTTTGGTGTTCACATGTATTTGTAATATCCATATTTATATATGGGATGCTTCTTCTGTAGGCTGATATTGACTTTGGAGGAAAGCTAATCTTTGGGGCTTTAAATTGCAATGAAACTATGTACCATCTAGCAAAACTGGAGTTATAGAAGTGTTTTATAGGTCTTGAGAAATTAATTAGGGCTATAACATTAAGCAAACAATGACTTAAATTTATAGAAAGAATAAAATGTAGCTTTAAGACATACATTCTATTTGTAAAAATTATAACTTAATAAGAAGTCAAATAAACGTGGAAGCATTGAGAAACGTTTGTTTTCCATATCAAAAGTCTATCACCCCTTCCACCATCTTCAGGTTTGAAAACGTGACTCATGGAATTAAAACAAGCAGGTAGAGTCATGGTGGACTAGATAGACCAGACACAGTGATCATGGACTTGACTGTGTGCCTGCTACTACAAGTACAAAAGCTACTTAGCATCAAGGTATTTGTTTGAAGGAAAAACTAAATTTCACCTTGTTTAAATCACAGTAGGCCTAATTTTCTTTTGTTGCTAAATGCATTAAAAATGTTTCCTCATGTGAATGGAGGAAGGGTATGTTGAATATCTGCTTTCTCTTAACCTCTTTATATAGATATTCTTTGATATGGTTGTTTCCACGACAGCTATCATATTTGAAAATACTGTTACTTAACAGTGTGCTATGGAGACCTAAGCTAGCAGCTGTTCTAGCTTCACAACTAGAACACTGGAGCATATTGATGATTTACAATGGTGATCATGTGGCTAACTGTGAGCTGCGGTGAGCCCAGCATCTTGAGAAAGTATTGTTCTCTGTATTGCTAGCCAGGGAAAAACATGACAAATTAAATTTATTCACATATTGTACTAATAGTACATGGTTATTATAAAGCACTTCATATTTCTCAAAGAGTTTTCAAGTGTGCTCTTTCCACTAATCTTTTAATTTTCATATGGTGGAAAACTCAGAACCGAAGGTTTTTCAGTTTTAATATCATTATTTAAAGTGGTTAGTGTGTGCTTAATGAAATGGATAGTGAAGATTTAGCACACGTTCATCATTATGCTTCTATTTAAGCAGAGATGCTGCTCAGTGAAATAAACATGTAGAATTTTTACACACACAGGGAGAGAGGGAGAGGAGGGGAGATTGGGAGGGGAAAACCAGGAACCAAAGGTCATGTATCAGTGTAGTGTCCTCTACCTAGTTTAGTAAAGAAAGCTGCACCCACAATATCTCACAATATGCAAAAGAGTGTGTGTGGGTTCCCGCACGCACACACCTGCATGTATTCACTCATGCACATGTGTAGTAAGTATTCTCCCATAGCTTTCATTCTTATACTCTCCTTTAACTTGGGAGAAATATACAAATTCCCATTTGGGTGAGGTTGACCTAGTCTCTCTAGGTCAGGGTTTCTCTGGGCCTGACCTTGCTAGACCAGGGATAAGCATGCTGCCCGCATGAAGCTCTCCCGCAGTCTTCCTTTGGCTTTTTTGCTAGACATACATAAAGCAAGCACATTTCCTTTTTGGGGGTTGCATGATTAGAATTGACTGAAGGCTTCCTTTATTCCCAGAATGTCTAGATATCCCCAGAATGTCTGGGTATTTATTTTGTATAGTAATAAGATTTTGTCCCATATTATTTGCTTTGTGTTAAATAACATGCTGTACCTTTTATTTTAATCTTGAATTGAGTTTTTCTCTTCATTTCTGACTTCAAATAACCCGTATAAATGCAACAAAATGTAATTAAATCAAGTAGCACATGTTCGTTTTAGCATGCTAGTTTTATCCTTGTCAGAAGACAGAGGAAAACTACACAAGAGAACTACATCTCATGTGGAAGACACAAGATAAGCTTAAGTTCCATCTACCCTGTGCTGACTTTTAAAGATTCTTCATTTCCTAAAGCCATCCTCTTACTTATGTACTGTCCTATTACATATGTACTATCCTCTTACTTATGTACCTTTCTATTACATATGTACCATCCTGCATTTACATATTTATTCCCTCAATTAATGGGTTTTTCATAGTATGTAGCCTGTGAATCTCATTTTCAATCCTTTCTTCTGTTATGGGCAAGAGGATATGTTTGCTTACAAGTTGCTTTGCTTATGTGTTTTGTTCCAGTTATCTGCTTTTGCTTTGTGTTTTTCTCATAAGCATTTTCTTTTCCTTTAGAGTTGCTTGAAACTTGTTATCTTTCTCCAGCCCTGTATAAATTAAAACACGCCTGACAAACCAACCTGTTCATTTGTTACCATTGTGTCAAGAAGTTAATTTTCAGTTTTCTTTGTCTTTCTAGATTTTCTGAAAATTTTAAGGTTCCACTAATTTAGCATTTTAATTTTTTAATTTATGACTCATTTTTCCCTATCTGCCATTCTTAAGAAATTAATGATTTTATTCTGCAGTTCTTCTTTTTATTTTATTAGACATAGTGAAAGGTTTCCTGTAGCTATCTTTTGCTATGTTGGGGGATTTCCTTTCTTCCTTCCACCCTTCTCCACCCTTTTTCTTCTCTCCTTTTAACCCCCTCACACTAGATAAGAGAGAAAAAAGGACAGAGGGGAAAGGGAAGAGCTCCCTGAGTGAAGTCAGGAGTGGGAAAAGGGGGAAAAGTATCCTTAGACCACTTCCTGCTGATTGGGGTGTTAAGTTCCTTGGGGCACGTTTGATCTTCCCTAACAAGAATATCTATTTTCTTCTTGTTGTTTCTTCTTCGTGCACGACTATGTAACAAATAGCAACCAACAGCATACTACCCCAACTCTTGGGGTTCTAGCATTTATATACCCTCTGAAAAGTCCCCAGAATTTCAAACATCACAGAACTGTAGAAACTGTCTGCAGCTGGCAAAATCACACCCCTGCTAAAGCATGAGGCAAATCATAGTGAGCTGCTGTGGATAGTCTGAAGCAGCCCCATGTCCCACACCTGGGATTAAAACAAAAACATATGCTTATATTTCTGTGTTTTTTAAAGAAACCAAAACTCCATACTACCACTACAGTTTCCGACTGCTCAAGGCTTCTGAGAGAGTATGAGAATATGTATTTTATATGCCATTAAACCAAGCAGAGCCATTAAAATTCCACAACCAAGGTGGAAAAGAATTTCAGGATTTTATTTATTTAGAAAAATAGGAAGATGAGAGGGAAGGAGGGAAGGGAGGAAGAAGAAAGAAAGAAAGAAAGAAAGAAAGAAAGAAAGAAGAAAGAAAAAAGAAAGAGAGGAAGGAAGGAAGGAAGGAAGGAAGGAAGGAAGGGAGGGAGGGAGGGAGGGAGGGAGGGAGAAAGCCAGCCAGCCAACCAAAAATATCATAGCCAGTGCTCTAAGATTAACATATTTAGGCTTTGCTAAATTTGGACACAGAGAGAATTCCAGAGATAAACAGTGCCCGGTGAACTGGTAAGAAGAGGGTAAGAAATTCAGAGCCTTGGATCAGAGGAGGAATTTCACAACAGTCAACTTCATGATGCCCAGAATTCTGGCATCCATCCTCAGTACACTGCGTTGACATTGTATCATGTTAAGAGGACATATAAGTGACTTGACTTAAAAGGGGTACTGACATCAGTAACCAGCCCTTACACATTCCATGCTGGCACACAGGCTTTCTGCTGAGAAGCAGTGACTCACTACTCTTCTCTGTTGGCCTGGCTGAAGCCATTCAAATATCTGCTTGCCTCACTTTTATCTTAAGCAGCATCTGATGCAGCGTAATTTATCCCCTTGAGGAGGAACAGTGGACCTTCAGCCACCCTGACATATTGTATTAGACCCAAAAGAAAAGTGGCTGTCCAGGGAACAGCTCCACACTCCCTAAGAAACTCTCCCCATGACCTTCACACAAGCCTCCTTCGCGGTCTTCCTACCCCTTTTCCTAACAGCTACTTGACCGAAGAACAGCCTGTTTAGTTTCTTCTCTAAACACTTTGTTTTAAAGTATTTTCACCCTTCTGATAACTTTCCACTCTTTAGAAGATGAGAAGTACTCTAGTATCATTTCTACTTGACCCTTGACTCTTTAGCCTCATTTCCGGTCTTGTTCATTATGTTGGCCTTTTGCACCTTATTTTTGTTTTACTAAATTTCCAGGATCTTTAACTCCTTGGAACCTTGGCATGTGCTGTTCCTTTGGCTTGTAATGGCCTCCTTTATAACCTTTATCTTGTTCCTTTTTTAAAAATCTTTTTACTGAAATTTCAAACACCTTATTTTTAGAAAGGGCAATTAGCAGTGGAGTCTTCCATCTTAAGTGTCTATCTTAGCTCCTGATTTGATTTTCCATGGAGCTGTTTCAAACAGTTCCACGTTAAGGAGCATGAAGTAGAAGTCACAGTGTTGTGTATACACTCTTTTAGTGACGGATTAACTTTGTAACCCCTTCCTTTCCTTTTATTATATAAGATAAAACAGTTCACGAGAATGACACATCAGTGGGAAGGGAAGGGAACACCCATCACACCCATAATGAGTGCAAAGCTCCTCATTGTGGGAACCTTGGTCCAGAAGCACTTCCTTGACTCTTTGGAACAATTAAGAATGTGGTTAGAATCCCATTAAATTTCCCTGATTGATTTTCTTGCTGTGTTCTCTGCCTGCCAAGCTAAGATCTTGTCAAGTGATACCACTGCGCTTTCAGCCTTTCAAAACTTTTCATATACTATAGATTTCTGGTTTTTTTCTTATTCATTCAGTTTCAGTGAAGTCAGTACTCTGACTGACCAGATTCTAATGATTACACTATGATCTTTCAGTTTAGTCAGTTGTGTGTGTGTGTGTGTGTGTGTGTGTGTGTGCGTGCACATGTGCATTTGTCTTCCTTCCTAATGCTAAGAGCTTTCAGCATCACTGCCCTTGCTCTCCACACCTGACCTCTCTTTCTTGTTTTGGTGAACTAGTTCTGAACTTCTTATATGACAAAACTCGCCTCAGTGCCCAGAGCTTGTTGTCTCTTACTGCTGTTTTTACCAGGGACATGTTGTTTCCATTCCTGAGACTGGTCTGCCTTTCAGTAATTCTCTGGAATCCTGTAACAGATATTGAGAACCTACAGTGTTCTGACCACTGGGTACTCTTTTGTGTGTCTGTTTTACACTTAATTTTAAAATTTCACCATCTCCAAACATAATTGAGTAGTCAGTAACTATCCTTCAATGTAATAGGCTTGTGTACAATAAATAAAAGTTAGTAGAGTTTGTACTCTGGGCAGATGAGTGCATAGGAAAACAACTCACAAAATGGAAAACATACAACAGCCCCAGAAGGTGTGCAGTGCTCTTAATAGCCTAATGCTATTTAAGATCTCTATGCAGAGATTGGTCGAGTCTCTTCCAGGTGCTTAACTGCATTATTTGAACATTTCGACTTTATTTGCCAGGTCCATATTAAAACAAAACTCACCAACTGCGTTCTGAAGCAAAAGATACTGTTCATAAACCCTTGAGTTCTGGGCAACATCCTGAATTCTATTGTAAAGGACAGAAGGGTTAGCATACACGTGGGAACTTGAATATAATAAGCAAAGCCTCTTCCTTCAGAATTGTTTTAAAATGCTTTGCATGTTTTAAATACGGAATCAGTAAAGTCTTTCATGCACTTTTGACTAGTTAAATCAAAAGTTTTCCAATTCAGAGGGTTTTCCTCTTACTCATAGACAGTGTGGCATCCAGCCTCTCTTCAAAGTATAAGGCACATCCTCTCCCATTATTGTCCAACTAGATAGTCCAGGTAGGGGGAAGGGGACCCAATGGCAGGGAGCAGAGACTGAGGCAGCCCCCAGTTCTATAGTCAGGGAGCTCATATTTAGACCAAGATGCACATTTGCTACAAATGTGTAGGGGCCTAAATCCACCTCCATCATGTTCCCTAGTTTTTGGTCCAGTCTCTGTGAACCCCTATGGTTCCAGGTTAGTTGACTCTGTAGGTCTTCTTGTGGTATCTTTGACTCCTCTGGCTTGCCCACTTCTGTCCCCCGATTCTTCCACCAGACTCCCTGAGCTCACCTGATGTTTGGCTGTGAGTCTCTACATCTGTTTCCATCCACTGCTGGATGAAGCCTCTCAGGAGACAGCCATGCTTTCTGTCTGCAAGCACAGCCAAGTATCATTAACAGTGTCAGGGCTTGGCTCTCCTATGGTTTCAAGTTGGGCTAGTCATTGGTTGGCTGTTTCCTTAGATGTGCCTAGTTCTGCTGGGACTAGATTTCCCATTGTGTGTCAGGAACCCAAGAGAGGTTGTCCGCTGAAGGTCACTCAGCATGAATTTTTGTTTGTTTTAGAAGTATGGATGGTGGTAAATAAGAATGGATAGTTGGAAAGGCTAAGAATTAAGAAAAAATTGTAAGTTTATATGTCAGGACAGTCTGCATTTGCATGTATTTGAGCAAAAGCTTAAGAGTAGAGGTATCAAGAGAAATTTTATCAACATATTTGACTTGTAAGAAAAAAAACCTCAAATAACTAAATTAAATTATGTTCAGTTAAAATTTTCAGTAAGAATAGAAGGCAAGACCGTTAAGGAATGCTATTTCAAAAACCATATGAAAGCCAGGAAGATTATTTCATATAATGAATACTGAGAGGAGATCAGCCTAATTCAGTAGGGTATGCTGCAAGATTGTGGGTAACTTCACTTACTGTTTGCATGAGAGTAGTCTTCATTAGCTCAACAATTTTTGGGTTCATATATATATATATATAAATTGATATGAAAATATATTTTAAATCATTAGAAAAAAATTTAGTAGAAAAAGTACATTTTAAAGTCACTAGACAAGGAATGACTTTTTCAACAAAGTTTTATTATTCAAATCGGCTCACCACTTTAGGAGAATAGTCTACCCTTAGATCTCCACTGTAATCTTTATCCCAAAATTAATTCCAGAGGTTTCATGTCTTAAAATTAAAGTCTGTAATTGTAAAAGTACTAGCAGAAAATATGGACAAAATATTTTCATAATTTTCCACTAGAAAAGGTTTTCCTGTAAAATTTACAGCACAGAAGCCTTAAACAAGAAAGGTTGGCAAACCAGCTACACAAACATCAAAAGCAAGTAAGGCAAACATGAAGAATCCTAAGCGAAGTCAAAGCACTTAATATATTAGAGGAAGTATGTGCATCACACATGGCCAAAGGCTTCCTGACTTGATTTAGATTATAGTAGTTAGGTAGCAAAGAAATTAGGTGACAGGTAAAAGCAATTTTAATTTGGGATTATGTTTTATTGCCCTGATAGCAATGTAGTGAGAAGGTTTGAACTCTCAGCCAAAATAAACCCCTTTCTCAAGCAGCTTTGGCCAGGTGTTCTGTTCCAGCTGGAAGACAGGTGATTAATACTGAGGTGGAGAGGAGAGGATGGTTTACGAGATCCCCCTTCACCTTCCACAGTGATGTGGAAGCATAAGCCAAATAAATTCTTTCCTCCTCAAGGTGGTTTGGTCGTGGTCACAGCAATAGTAATCCTAAGTAGGGGATACTAAGCTTTCTGTAAGAGGCTGAGAGAATAAGGGTCTCTTTATACGAGCATCATTATGGCTCCTGCCACCTACCTGTCTTCTCCTCTCCTCTCTCCTCTTTCTTTTCTTACCTTTTTAAAGCAACCATTTAAAATGCTTAAAATTTTTTCATAGCAGTGTTTTTTGTTTGTTTGTTTTGTATTGTTTTGTTTTCTGAAAGTTCCTTCCATTACAAGTTCTCTGTACTCATGGAAACTTGAGTTTTGTAACTTTCATAGGGGTCTAGCTAGTCCTTCTATTGCTGTGATAAAACACTGTGACCACAGCTAGTTAGGGAGGAAAGTTTGTGTGTGTGTGTGTGTGTGTGTGTGTGTGGTTTTTTTTTTAACATTTTAAAGTATTTTAAAGTTATTAAAATACTTATTTTAAGTATGTGAGTATACTGTTGCTCTCTTCAGATACATCAGAAGATGGTTGTACACTACCACATGGCTGCTGGGAATTCAACTTGAATCTCTGGAAGAGCAGATAGGGCTCTTAACCGCTGAGCCATCTCTCCAGGCCCGAAGCAAGGTCTTTTATCAGCTTATAGTTCCACATCTCAGCCCTTTATAGAAGGAACCTGGAAGCAGGGACTAATGCAAATGTCATGGAGGAATGTTGCTTCCTTGCTTAGCCTGCTTTCTTATAGTACACAAGACCACTGTTCAGGGGTGGTATCACCCACAGTGAGCTAGGCCCTCCCACATCAATCATCAATCAAGAAAATGCCCCACAGACTGGCCTGCAAGCCAGTTCTGTGGATGCTTTTTTAAAAAAATTAATTTTCCTTCTTCCTAGATAACCCTAACTCTGTTTAAGTTGCTATAACTAGCCAGCACACTGGGTACTGGGTCTGCAAGGGAAGTAGCTGCATGTCTGTTGTTCCTTCCCTAAATATCTGCTTTCTGTTTTCTTTCTTAAACTTCTCTGGTCATCTTCACCCCCTTCACACACCCCACTCCTTTTCCATCTAACATTCCTTGGGATTTCAGGAGGGTGTGGAGATAAATACATGTATTTAATCTACTAAATTTAACCAGAAGTTTCCCCAACTCAATTTGGTTGGTTTTATTTTTACTACTTTCTTTGATAGTTGTTGGTTTAATTTTGCATTTGTTCTCCACGTGCTCAGTCATTATGCCAGATGTTCAAGAAGATGTCCTTGGGGAAGAAAAATGAGGGGCTTTAAAATGTAATGCTCTTGAAATGTTCACAATGGCTCAGTGTGTGAGATCTCAAGGAGGCTGGGCTCTTTCTAACCACCAGACTCGCAGAATAGAAGTTCAGCTTCACCCTTATTTGTGTAACCATCATGAGCATTTTAAAATGTTCATAATAAACTTTGTGGCTTATTGTTTAAAATTGAATTTAAGGTAGTAAATCAAAGCCTTTGGTGGTATGCCTCTGGCAGCAGGGAGAGGCTTGTGCAGGATCCCAGAGACTTGATCAAAGAGTGATGCTGAACATTCTTTTGTGTGTAGTTGTTTTGGTCCTTTAATCTGGTGGTGTTTCCAGCTCCATTCCAAATACAGCGCTGCACATGCTCTCCCCAACTCATGTCATCTTGGCAACATCTAGCCCTGCCTTTGCCAAATGGCTCCTGTTCAGGCACAAGACCGCGTTTGCCATCCCGTGTATATGAGGTATGAACAATGGTTGTCAGAAGTTGGGCATCTTTCAAGTTTTTATTCGTGCCACATTTTTGTTCTAGTAATCAAATGGAAATTGAAAGTGAAAAAAAGAAAATTCACTGAAAGGTGACTCCCAGCCTTTTCTGCCCAGGTTCACCTTTCCTTGCCAGTGAAGATGGCGTGCTCGGCGGAGTGATCGTCCTCCGGTCATGCAGATGTTCTTCAGAGTCTGACTCTTCCCAAGATAAACAGACACTGCTAGGTAAGTGAGCATCTGGGAAGAGCCATAAAAAGGCCGATTCCTTAAGTCAGTCCTTGATACTGCTGATGTTGATACTGCTGATGTTGATACTGTACTATCGCAGTTCCCATTGTTGATTTTCTGTAGGTGAATTAATTAAAAGCCACTGTTTATTTTTAAGACTGTGATTAAAGCATATTTTTAAAATTAATTACTTAATTAATTTTATATACCAAGTACAGTTTTTCCTCCCTCCTTCCAGTTTCTCCCCACCCCCACCCTATATACTCTTCCTTTTCTACTCAGAAAAGGGGAGGCCTCCCCGGGATATCAACCGCCCAAGGTACATCAAGGTACAGTAAGACTAGGCACATCCTCTCCTAGTAAGGCTAGACAAGGCAATCCAGTAAGAGGAAAGGGTCCCAAAGGCAGGCAACAGAGTTAGGAGTTCCACAGAAAGACCAAGCCACATAACTGTATCATCTGTGCAGAGGGCCTAGGTCAGCCCCATGCAGGCTCCCTAGTTAGCAGTTCAGTCTCTGTGGACCCCTATGGACCCAGATTAATTGAGTCATGGGTTTTCCTGTGGCATCTTTGACCCTTCTAGCTCCTTCCTCCTCCTCTTTTGCAGGGTTCCCCAAGTTGCCCTTGTTTGGCTGTAGGTCTCTGCATCTGTTTCCGTTAGTTACTGGGTGAAGCCTCTCTGACGATGATTATGCTAGGCTCTGTCTACAAGTATAACAGAATACCACTAGCAGTGTCAGGGCTGGGCTCCCTTTCGTGTCCTGGGTCTCTAGCTGGCCAGTCACTAGTTGGCCACTTCCTTGATTTCTGCTCCATCTTTACTCCAGCACATCTTGTAGGCAAGACAAATGTAGGTGTAAGGTTTTGTGGTTGAGTTGGTGTCCCATTCCCTCCATTGGAAGTCTTACCTGGTTACAGGAGATGGTCATTTTCAGGCTCCATCTCCGGCATTGCTAGGAATCTTAGCTAGGGTCACCCTCTTACATCCCTGGGAGTTTCCATTGCCATATATTTCTAGCTCGTTCCAGAGATAGCACCCTCTCCCATTTCAGTTCTCTCTCCTTTTATCTTCCCCCGACCTGATCCCTCCTGTTCCCATTCTCACCCCCATACCCATCCACTTTCCTCCCCCCAGAAGCTCACAATGTCCATTCTATTTTCCCTTCTCAGTGAGATTTATATGTCCTCCCACTTGAGCCTGCCTTGTTACTTAGCTTTCTTTGAGTCTGTACTGTAGTATGGTTACCCTTTCCAGTGAATGCCCACTTATAAGCAAGTGCATACCATACTGTCTTTCTAGATCTGAGTTACCTCACTCAGGATGATCTTTGTAGTTCCATCCATTTCCTGGTAATTTCCTGATGTTATTGTTTTTAATAGCTGAGTGATACTCCATTGTATAAATATACCTTTATACGGTGGCTTTTTAATTAAAATTTTCCTTGTCCATTCTTTGGTTGAAGGACATCTAGGTTGTTTCCTGCCTATTATGAATAAAGCAGCTATGAACGTAGTTGAGCAAGTATCTTGTCTCACGATCTGAAGGTACTGAGTTAAAGCATATTTTAAGGGAGCCATGATAAAGTCTTACAGAATGTCTACTCTTCTGTTTTATTCCATGGAGCATCAGAGATGATCTGTGACAGTACATTTAATAACATTGAAACAGGGTTCTTTTTTGTTCTTCCTCCTCTGAAGAGATAAGACTTTGTGAAGAGCTTAGAACTTAGTCCTGGCTCCCTGGCTTACTATTTTACTACTTTCTTGTATTACCTTACTGTCCTCTGCCACTTCTTATTTTGTAAAATAAGATATTTGCCACACCGTCCTCATAAAACTGTTTTGAGGAAGGGTTGGTAAGTGTTTTTGCAGATTTCATCTAGATGTCTATTCTTCTGTCTAGCTTCATATCTGTAGTGATAAAGCCACCCTACCTCCCAGTTATCAAGGCATAGACAGATTGCTGGGATTGCTGGGGCTCACAGGATGCTTTTACTTATCTATTTATCCAGATAGAAAGTTCTTAAAAATCTGTATAGCAAGGACCCCAAGATGTGGCTTTTTAATTAAAATATACATATATCAAGAAAACACATCATAACTGTACTTTCTTGATGAATTAATTATTCCTCAGTGAACCTACCTTTTGTAAGCCATATCTAGTATAAAAAGATTGCACTCTGTTGAAATTGCCCCCCTAAAGGTCCTGTGGTCCATCCTAGTCTCTGACTTCATGAGTTGCCCATCATCCTGGCTTCTAACAGTGGAGTTAATCATACCTAGTTTTTTCCTAAAGGAATATATAGATTATATACTATTGTATCTAACGTTCAGTAAACTCTGGCCCTATTTGTCTACTGACCATCAGCGACAAGGACTTTACTTCCCATCATGGTTCTCTTCTTTGGGACCCTTGGGGACAAATGTGAAAAATATCATGAACTGTTTTGTGTGGTTTTGTTTGTTTGATTTTTTTTTGACAACACATTTTCTCTGTGTAGTCCTGTCAAGTCATGGAACTCACTCTGTAGACCAGAATTTAGAGATCAGACTACCTTTGCCTCCTGAGTGCTGGGATTAAATTTGTGTGCTGCCCCCCCCTCCCCCCCAGCATGGGAACTGTGGTCTTTACTACTTTCTCCTTTTTATGCCTTCCCTCCCCTTGCCTTTCCCAGTTCAGGCTTCCCTTTTCTATCATCTCATAGAAAATTCCCACCTCTAGATTATAATCAGGATTTTCTGTGTAACACTACGTGTTTAAACTGAAGATTGAATATCTTTCTAAATGTGCTGCAAGAAGACCAGAATATGCATCTCCATTATTTCCATGTTTTTTACTATTTATATTATTACTTTTTTTGTAGCCCAGGCTAGCTTCAAATTCTCTATCCTTGCATCTCAGCTTCTCCACTATTGGAATTACAAATGGATTCTAGCATGTCTGCCTTTTACTTCTGATTGATATATAATTATACATGTGAACAGTGTACAATCTGATATTTCAGTTTATCTGGCTCAAATCTGGCCAGTTAGCACATCTGTCTCTTAAGCTTATTATTCTTTTGTTCACAGAACATCTAAAATACTTTCTTGCAGCTACTTTTAAATATATAATTAAATATATAATAGATTATAACTAGATAATAGATTAAATATATAGCAGGAGTCAGGCAGTCTGATCTCTGAGTTCAAGGCCAGCCTGGTGCACAGAGCAAGTTCTACTCTGCTAGGCAACAGAACTTATTCCTGCCATCTGATTGCAAGACATGTCCCTATGTTCCAACTATGCTCCTCTCCCAGACTCAGGAAGCATTTAAGCCACTCTCAGTTTCTATGGAATTAACCTTTTTAGATTCTGCATATGAAATGCTCATTATTTTTTCCATTTTATTGAGGTAACACACCACACCACACACACTCCTATTCACCACCTGCCGCTGATTCCTTTTTACCTTTTTATTGAGGCAATCACACCACACACACTCACTCCTATACACCAGCTGCCTTGAATTACTTTTGGATCTGCAGGGTGCCAATTATCTAGCCTAATGGGGAGAGTTCCCACCCACTCTCTTTACTGACCCAGAACATGCTCTAGTATCATTTTCAACTTCCCCTTTATTCCCTATACTCATCTCCAATGTCCCAAGTTCTTGTCTTTTCAATAGCATTTCCAAGTAAACCTATCCCCACTGCCCCGGCTGTAATTTGCTCTCTATTGCCTTCTTTTCTCGAAAATGCCCTGTCCTGGTAACCTATTTTTAAGGTCTAGCTCAAATGAGAATTCTCTAGAAAAGGTTCCTCCAAGGGACTTGCTCCTGCTTGTGCTCTGCTAGTTTCATGCAGCCCACATCCTTGTGACACTTAACAGAAAAGTCCTGGACAGACATTAAAGTGCTTGCCTCTCTTTCTAGGCTGGAAGTTCTCTTCTCCCTCCCAAATGCATACTTGACAGGATAATCACAGCTTATTGAGAACTAGAAAGGGGCTAGGGCTCGGACCTACCTCTCTATGCATTAGAAACTTCTTCCTTCTGAAAAGCAGTCCACATACTGTAAGCAAGTGGGGGCAGGTACTGTGTCATTGAAATTTGTCCCTATCTCCATAATAGGCTCTCAGTAATTTTTAGATAAATGAATTTAAGTGCTAAATATAGTTTTCATATTATCTTAGCAGAAGCAGGACTGTCTTTATTTTCCTCTCCTTCCTTACCCCCAGCGTGTGTGTGTGTGTGTGTGTGTGTGTACGTGGATCTGATTGGAGATGTGCATATGTGAGGATTAGAAAACAACCTAAGGTGTCCTTGCCTTCATCCTCCTGTGACAGGCCTCTCTTGTTCTTCACACACTGCTTCATACTCCAGGCTACTGCCCCATGAGCATCTGATGACATCTTGTGTGTCTTTCTCCTATCCCCAACTAGAGGATTGATGATATAGACGTGTCCTACTGCATCTGGCTTTTATGTGGATTTTGGGGAGCTTTACCCACCAAGCCATTTCTTTAGTTTGAGTTGACTATTCTTCTAGAAAAATGAAATGCCATATAAAATATCTTTATATGTTCTAAAATGCAGACAACATAGGTTGAAAAGTTGGCTTATTGTGTGTTCAGGAATAAGGTTTAGAAATAGTTTAAATGTCTCCCAGAAGACAGCTTTTGTACCCTCTCTTATGTAGGGATAATGTGGCCCTGAACATGTTTCTGTCATTTGCCTGTCATGTCCCACTCCCCAGATCAAGAGATGCTGACAAAGCCCAGCCTACAAACTACATATTTAACACAAAGCAATTTTTTGTCCCTGGATGGAACAGCTGAAAAGAATTAATTTTCTATATGTTGTTGGAGGTGGGGGTGGGAAGCCAATATATTTTTCCCTGCTGCAGTATAATTGCATGTTCTCCAGGCTTGATAGAAGTGCTTTCTTAAGGCTGCTGGAACTATATGGTTAAGAAATGTGCAAACAGGGGCTGGCAAGATGACTAATCAGGTAAAAGCACTGGCTACTTTTCCAGAGATCTTGGGTTTGATAGCTAGCACCCCCATGGTGGCTCCATCTTCTTCTGGCTTCCCAGGACATTAGACATGCAGATGGTACACAGACACACATGTATGTAAAATTTACACACAGACTAAAATAAAATAATATTTTAAATGTGTAAACAAAGGCACATAAGACCACCTAATGGAAACAGTGAGGGTGCTGCTAATTTAAGCTTGTGATAGAGGTAATTAGAATATATGCAAATATCTTCCATAAATAACTAATCCTTCTTTGTATCCTATCCACCATGTCTTGGTTAGAGCCTATGAAGCAGATTTTCTCCCTTAAGTAGTCCGTGAGAGCAACAGGCCACTGTAAAACAGTCTTCATATAGTTAAGGACAATTATAAGCAATCTAGAATAGGTGTGTAAGGGCTGTGGAGTAAAACATTTCTTTATTTGGTAGTCACCTTTGGCTCGGGGCTCTCTTGGAGTCCTTCATGTTAAACAGGAGTGTAGGCCCACAGTCTCCCAGAGCCTGATCATCTCATGAGCACACATGGTGATTGTTACATTGCCATTAAGTTAATCCCACTTTACTTAGAGAATAACTCAGGTCCTTTCCACCTGGAAATGTGTTTATGTTGCTGATAATTAAGTTTTGAGTATGATGTGCTTCCATTTCTCTAGCTACCCCTTTCTCCACCTCCTATGGTTTTCAGTGCAATGTTTCATGTATGTTTTAAAGAAGGACATACTAAGTTTGTGAGTTATAAAGGGTAATAATAAAGTGAACACCTGTGGGCCTGATGCCCAGCCCAAGAAATTGCCCATTACCCATATCTTTGAAACCCCCATGTGGGCCTCTCTGATCTTACAGCCTTTATTCCCTGAGCTTTTATTTCATGGTTACCTTTGGGTTTTCCTTAAACCCTTTTCATATTTTTATGTATCCAAATGGTATGTTGTTTGGTAGTGTTTGATTTTTGAACTTTTATGAGAATTTCTTTGCTCTATTTCATGGCTGACTGAAAGAACAATGACTTCCTTTATCAATTTCAGCTTCATGCTGTCAGACTGTTCTGCAGGGGCAGTTAGAACTTCCCGCTGCCTCTCCACCTTGTGAACACGCAGAGTTCTTTACTGAGTACTTTTTGTTGTGTTGTGTTGTTACTTCTTCTGTTAACCAAAACATGTAGTTTGAACATAAAAAAAGCCACATTGATTTGATGCTTCCTAGAACATTCGAAAGATAAAAAGTCATTTTACTGTAAACTTAAAATTTCTCCAGAATTTTTTTTTTTAAAGCTTGGTGAGCCTATAAATGTGTATGTTCAAAGGAGCTTCCTTGGGGACACTAACATCACTTCATTACATGGCCGTGGGCCTCGGTGAGCACCTAAGACAGGATACTTCTCCCAGGTCCATGTGATCATGAAGCTAACTGTAAATTCGCTTCTAGGACAGGAGAGAGAGAATGGTCCTGTGGATATTTGTCTGATGTTGCTGAATTGCCTGAAAAGTGATGTGAAAGTTCACAAGGGTCCTGTGAGCCCCATGGTGGGAAGCTCATTTCTTTGTCCCTGAGTTGTACTTTAGAGTACTACTACTCCATGACTGTCTTGAAAAATGGATTGACATTTTAATTCTCATTTAAGGTCAGGAGGAGACACACAGTTAAAGTAGCTGAGTTGTTCAGTAAATAAGGAGATATAATATTTAAACATTTTAGCAACCAGTTGTAGCATTAAGAGTAACATTCTCTGATTTGTGTGTTTGGAAATATTTTTTATCTACTCTGTTTATCACAGAACATTTCTTTCTTTAAATTTCACTAACGTCCTTTTAAAACTAGAAATAGTCTTCTTTGGTTATAATTTTTCTCTTTAATAAGAACTACAGTTCTAGCTATTATCTAGCTATAAGTTTTTAAATTTATTGTTAGGTTTTATTTCCATCAAAAAATATGAAGATTTCTGAGTCAAATTCTGCTGGTTATGTACTTGTGGTAAAACTCTTTCGAAAACTCAGGAAGCAATTTTGCAAATTGTATCACCAATTTTGGTCAGAATAAAGGGTAATAGATGTCATTGGAGCATAAGATAAATTCTGAAACAAAAAGGAATTGATGAATGGATAAAATCACGTCTCAATAAACTTAGCTTTACTGAATGGTTATCTGTTTAGTAGAGATCATCAAAATCTCAACCAGGGCCTCTACTGCCAGCAGTTTCAAATGTTATAAAAGAATAAAACAGGAAGAGAATCAAAATGTCTTTAGGGCTTGGATTGTTTGTCTTACATCTCATCCTTTTTAGTCTTGAAGAATGCAGTATGAGCCCTGCAAAGACAGAAGGTCTGTTTTCTCAGCTTAGTGTAAGTGGGATTCTGTGGAGCTCAGTCTCATTGCTCCTAGGACAATTTACTAGTGAAAGTTTAACAGGGAAGCATGCCACCTCAGCTAATTCCATGGACATAATGAAACTAACCTTGTTAGATTCATAGATTCTGTGTCAAGATGGTAAAGCATTTTTGTATATGAGTTTTAAACGACAAGCCACCTGCTGGGTTAAGAGGTCCTTAGCAGCCAGGAACAGATAAGAGGAGGCTGCTGTATTTACAGTTCCTCATTCTTTCCGCTGACAAATGAATTTTTCTGTATTCAGTGAGGAGTTACTTATATGGTGAGCAAAGCATCCTGTAGTCATCCCACCCAAGAAAGTCGAAGGAGCAGCAGCTGACTTGGCAACCACCCAGCCGAGACGGCTCTGAGTTTAGAGGTCTGTGTTCCTCCAAGAAATTGGGACAGAAAGCCAAGTGGAGAAGTTTCAAAGGGTTGCAGGAGCCAGGGCAGCTGGGGACTGTTAACGACAATTGGAAGAAAATGTATGTGTTTTGTGTGTGTGTGTGTGTGTGTGTGTGTGTGTGTGTGTGTGTGTGTGTATTTGTCTATTGTATATCTGAGGGTTGCATGTATGTATGCGTGCCTGTCTGCCTGTCTGCCTGTCTGTTTGCCTATGTGTCTGTGTGTATCTGTGTGTGCCTGGATCTATGTGCTTCTGTATGTCTATATACGTTTCTGAGTGTTTGTGTCTGTGTGTATTTTTAATGGGGTAGCCAAGTGTTCTTTTTTTTTTTTTTTCTGTTTAGAGAATTCATTTGCATGGAAATTCCTTGCTTTCAGCCTGGTAAGGACTGAAAAAAGACATAATTTAAATGGGATGACATGTAGATGATAGAGAAAGAGAAAGGTGTCCTTGGAGAAACATCATACAATGTCAGGCTGCATGTCTGTCTCCGCTGGGATGTCTGAGCTCTGCAGGGAAGGCAGAACACAGTCCAAGCTAGGGGTTCCCAGCCTGTGTTTCCCCTTGTGAGAAACAATGGAGGCTGGAAGGGATGCCGTGGTTCTCAATCTCCTGTGTACCCAGATGCCGCTGTGGACTGAGAGGAGTTGAGAATTGTGGTCCACAGTCCCGCCCTTGCCTTACTCCTCAGGCAGAAAGGGGATAGCTAAGCCTGGGATGGGCTGGGACAGAATCCTGTTTGGTTTCGGTGAGAAGGCCTTCTCTGGGGAGATTTAGGTGCAATTCTTTATGATGAAGGCCTCCCCCACTGCGATCCTAATGGAGACAATCCTTGCTTGTCCAAACTGCTTTATTCATGGCAGATGTGAATGCATATCTGACTCAGGGTGAACCAGGGATTAAATACCTTTTGCAGGAAGGGATGCAGAGGAAGGCTCATTGGCTAAACACTAGGGCCTATTTAGACACCTGATTAGCATGGAGAACTCTCGATTTTTGTGCTACATGACAGGTTGTCATGGTCCTCTCAATGGGATATTGTAGTTATGTGTTCCAGAACAGGTAGACCCTGGCCAGGAGCTGGTTCCAACGCCTGCCGTTCTCAATCATTAGAATGCCTGGGGCTTTTGAATCTGCTTCAACCTTCCAGGTCTTCTGTCTGTTGGCATGGTCCACTTGCCCCATAATGCAATGGTTAACTTGTTGTTCAGAGTCACTCAGAGTATCCAAAAGGTAGTGACTTAAGTGACATGAGAAGCCCTGCTTTGCACTGGAACTCCAGGCTGGTTCACAGCAGGAGCCAGCAGACCTGAAGTTCAACCTTCACAGCATTATCCAACAGTGGAGCTATCTGTTCAAAGCAGAACAGTGTCCCTGTTCTGCCATTAACTTAACATTAAAACCTTGATTATTTAATCATGTGTACATGTATGTATGTGTATATGAGATCAGAGGATTGTTGGATACTCTGGAGTGGAGTTATAGATAGTTGTAACCTGTGTGATGTGGGCTCTGAGACTTGAACTTGGGTCTTTTTCAAGAATAGTGTGTGCTCTTAACTACCGAGGCATCTCTCCAGCCCTTATCATTCTTGGAGGGGGGGGACATGCAGTAGCTATTTCATCTCCACCTAACAATGGCACACAAACATTATTACAATGTGATTCTTTCCATATCACTGTATGGCGGGACGTGCTGAGGACCTGCCCAAGCCTTTGTCTGTTTCTCATATTCTACCACTCTGCCTCCATGCCTTAGGGAATCCTTCCCCCATCTCATGGGCATAGAAGGTAGAACGTTGGACCTACACATTAAAGACAATGTATGTTATTTGTTTTTCCAAGCCTGAATTACCTTGCTTAATGGACTTTCCAATTCTATCCATTTTCTCACAGATGTCATTTTATTTTACACCTGAATAAAATACTGTTATGTATCTGTGCCACATTTTTGATTTTCATTCATGAGTTGATAGACATCCAGGCACCCTGAATTTCCTCGCTATTGTGAATAGAGCAATAATAACCCTTAGTTTCCAAATATACTTGTGGATATTGAAGAACTAGCCTATCTTCATTTTAGACTTTAATGCTACCTTCTAATAAAGACAAACTAGGTTTATTGCTATTTATGAGTAAACCTATTTCTCATGGATTGAGCTATGCCCCAGCCATAACCTTAACTACTAATGCTTCTATCATGGCTCTTCCATGATATGAATTGCAATCATATCTTTATTTCAAACATTGTTCACAAATCATCTTACAATGCTACCTTTGTTTTAAAAGTTATGTGATCACCTATGACTACCCTGTTGTAACTACCTTGTTATGCCCACCTTGCAACCATGTCTTTGTTTTAGGAGATTGTTAGGACTAACTTGCTGTGATGTTCTGCTCCTGTAATCCTGCCTTATTTGCCTGACAACCCCCCTCCCCCAATTTGGAAACCCCCTATCCCTGAGCTATACCTCATCTTCCTCACATCCAGTGCTGACCTTTTTAACCCCACCTTAGGGGGAGGCGGCCATGTACTGAATAAAAGGAATGCTTTAATTAATTTCTGGTTTTAATTAATTTGGTCATGATGATTTGGGTCACTAATATTTCTTCTCCCGTCTTTGGAATTAAGCATGCATTCCCAGGAGTGGTATAGCTGGGTTATCTAGGGTGAAAAGAGTTGTGGGTATAGTCTAATGATAGGGAGCCTGCCTGCTGAGCCCTAGCTTCAGTTCTCATTGCGTGTGTATATATTTTAGTGGGGTCCTGTGGGACTTCTCATTTTAGTTCTTTTCAGAAGCATCCGTTCTCATAGTGGCTGTGCCAGTTTACACTTCCACAGTAGTGAATGGGGATTCCTTTCTCACATACAACCATAATTTGTTATCATTTGTAGCCATGCTGACTGCAGTAAGATGGAGTCTCATAGTTTTAGTTTGCACCTCCCTGGTTGCTAATTATAGTGAATTTAAAAAAATTATTAACTCTTCCTGGATTTTATTCAATGAATTTTTATTTTATCCATTCCTCCTCATTAGGTCTATCTCTCCATTTTCACCTTGATACTCATGCAACTTCACAGTTTCTTCTTTGTTTTGTTTTGTTTTGTTTTGTTAAGCACATCAAGTCCAGTTTGTGTTATCCATCTACTCTTTTGAGTGGGGCATGCCCTGGAGTGTGTTCCACCTACTGGGACCAAAGCATTAAATAACTTAGTCTGTCTCGTCTCTGTCTCTGTCTGTCTCTCTGTCTCTGTCTCTGTCTCTGTCTCTCTCTCTCTCTCTCCCCCTTTCCCTCCCTCCCCTCCTTCTCTCTGTCTCTTTGTCTCTCTGTGCAGCTCTTGACTGAAGCATCGGTGCCAACAGCTCTTCACACAGTGTGCAATTTCATATCCGTACCTTCCTCAGCACATAAAAATTTCACACTAAAACTTTTTGTGTGGTGTGAGCTTGACAGGTCTTTGTTCCCTTCCTGTTATCCACCATCTCTCTCTTTTACTGTGCTTGTGACCATGCTGCCTTGAAAGTCTCTGAGCCTGGTATGAAGGAGCAGGTATTTTTCCATTCAGTGCCACACACTCCACTGTCTCTTACTCTCACTGTGTTGGCTGGCTGAGACTCTCTGTGTTTATTACCGTCTCCTGTAAAAGGAACTTCTCTGGTCAAGGTTGAACGATGAACTGATCCACGGGTATAGCAATATGTCTTTAGGAGTTGTTTTAGTACTATGTCTGTTTAGTAAAATAATAGTATTGGATTCTCTTCTAGGGCATATGACTTATATAGTCATAGATTCTTTGCCCACAAACTTTGGCAGGGGCATGTTCTGTCTTATGAAGTGGGCCTTAGATCCAATCAGAAAGTGATTATTTCCATAATAATAGTACCACAACAGCACTAGTATGACTAGTCATTATTGTAGCTAGCAGAGTTCACAGCTAGGTGAGAATGATGACTCCCTTTTTCTTCAGTAGTATGCATAGGACATTCCAGCACTAACAGCTAGACAATAGGGATGAAGCTTTCAGGTGAGTACCAGCATGATTTCTCCATGTTCTCTGAGTCCAGAATTTACTGTGAAGTGTGAAGGGTAACAAAGAACATCGGCAAAACCCAGTAATGTTTGCAAGTCTATGTGACCCCATTGGCCAACAACCCCTAAAGAACTGAGAGTTTTATTTGGTAGCATGTGTGGTACCTGATTGTAGTATTGTCTTCCATTATGGGGTAACTCCATTTAAACTCTTTTTACATATGTTTATGTATATATTTTAAGGAACTTCTACAGTAGTGAGCTTCTGTTGTGGGGTCCTTGTAGTTATCACTGCTGACAGGGAACGAACTATGATGAGATAAGAAATAGAACTCAGGGAAGCCCGATTTGATCAAACTGGATCAAGATTTCTAGAGAGTCTGATGCTGTCTTTATTTTTCTTACACATTTAAACAGTCAAACTTTGGAGAAAAAAATCTCCATGTGATAATTTCCATAGCAAAGTTTCAGGCATAGCTACATACAAAGTCCCTAAGAAAGTACCAAAACACCTAGGACCTTTACAATGAATTCTATTGGCTGATAAACAGAGCTGAGGGCTAGGGAGTACAGAGGAAGGATTTGTAATAAGCACACACCTTTAACCTGGGCCACATTTTTTGCTGGAGACCTATATAAGGACATTGGAAGAAGGAAGGCTCTCTCTGCTTTGCCTGCTTGCCTTGTGGGACTGAGCAACTGCTGGATCCTTGGACTTCCATTCACAGCTGTTTTTGGGAGTTAATTGTTGGGAGTTGGACTACAAACTGTAAGTCATCAATAAATTCCTTTACTACATAGAGACTACCATAAATTCTGTGACTCTAGAGAACCCTGACTAAGACATATTGGTACCAGGAGTGGGGTATTCCTGGAACAACCTGACCATGTTTTGGGGAGGACCGTGGAAGGACTTTGAAACTTTGAGCTAAAAGAGCCACTGTTAAGAACTCTGTGGAATGTCTGTGGGAGCTTAGAAGGTCATGTTGAGAACAGTGCAGAAGATGGAGGTCTAGCTTGTGAAATTTCAGAGGGAAAATTAAAGACTCTTATCAGGGCCATGTTGTTTTGATTGTGAAGATTCTGTGGTTCTGGTTAGCTGGGGCTGAAGTATCAGCTGTGATTAACAAGATACCAGAACTACTAAAGAGATAACTTTGCATTATTAGGACTATTGATGCTGGTTAGCTAGAGCTAAGAAATTAGTGGTGATTAAGAAGAGACCAGCATCATTGAGGTAACATCTTCTGGGGAGTGTTTTCTGAGAGCACTAAGAAGTTGTGTTCCAGAGATAGCCAAGGTTGTGTTCCAGAGATAGCCAAGGTTGTACCATGTGCCGCAATAAGACTTGGTAATGTGTAAGAGTCACCCATGTGGTACTGGTTTTGACAGCATGAAGGGGTCTTGAAGAGCAGCTGAGGCTCAGCACAGTGAGAGGCCATGGAAGGCCATTGGTGAAGGTGCAGCCTCAGTTTGCAATTCATGGCCCAAAACTGAAGGTGTCATGCAAAGGAGTTGAGGCTTGGCACCGTGAAGACAGTCTATGAGAGGCTACTGGTAAAGCCTAGTTACAGCAGTGTTTTGGGAATGCCAGTACCATACAGTGACCACCAAGGACAGCAGCAGCAATGGAGTACAGGCATCTGGAGCCCAGAAGATAAAAATGTGTGCTACAAAGGGCAGAGCTGGAGAAGTGACCAAAGCCGTTAGAGGAGCCCAGAAGATCGTGAGTTGAATCCCAGACATTGGTTTTGCTTTTGATTGTGACTGTGCCCTGATATTTTTAGCTCTTGAAGGAAGAATATATTTTAGTAGAGCCCACAGTTAAGAGACTTTGAATTTTAAAAGATATTAAACATTTTAAATTGATTGGACTTTTAATATGTAAAGACTGTGGGACTTTAGATTTTGGGGATAAATAAGAACATAAGGGTTGAGGCTTAATAGTGATGTGTTTGTGTGTCAAGTTGACAAGGGGTCAATTGTACTGGCTAGTTTTGTGTGTCAACTTGACACAGGCTGCAGTTATCACAGAGAAGGGAGCTTCAGCTGGGGAAATGCCTCCATGGGGCATTTTCTCAATTAGTGATCAAGGGGGTAGGGCTCCTTGTGGGTGGTGCTATCTCTGGGCTTGGAAGTCTTGAGTTCTATAAGAGCAGGCTGAGCAAGCCAGGAGAAGCAAGCCAGTAAGGAACATCCCTCCATGGCCTCTGCATCAGCTCCTGCTTCCTGACCTGCTTGAGTTCCAATCCTGACTTCCTTGTGATAAACAGCAATGTAGAAGTAAGCCAAATAAACCCTTTCCTCCCCAACTTGCTTCTTGGTCATGATGTTTGTGCAGAAATAGAAACCCTGACTAAGACAGTCTCTTAGTAGTTTCCCAACCTCTATTTACTTTTGAAGGCCTTTGTGAATGGGATTTCTTTCCCATTAGCCTTGTTATTGGTATATATGAAAATTACTGATTTCTTATGTTAGTTTTCGATCCTACTACTTTGCTGAAAGTGCTTTCAGTTCTGAGAGTCTTCTAGTAGAATCTTTAGGGTCTCTTATTTTTTAGAATCATGTCATCTGCAAATAAGAATACTTACTCCTTTCCTGTTTGTTTGTTTGTTGATTTGTTTATTTTATTTATTGATATTTCAAATGTTGTCCCCCTTTGCAGTCTCCCCTCTGCAAACCCTTCCATCCTATCCTCTTCTGCCTCTAAGAGGGTGTTTCCCCACCCAACCACCCACTCCCACTTCACCTCTTTAGCATCCCCCTTCTCTGGGGCAACAAGCCTCCATAGGAACAAGAACCTCCCCTCCCATTGATGCCAGATAAGGCATTCCTCTGCTACTTATGCAGCTGGAGCCGAGGACCCATCCATGTATAGTGTTTAGTTGGTGGTTTAGTTCCTGGCTGGGGGGGGGGGTCCAGTTAGTTGATATTGTTGTTCTTCCTGTGGAGTTGCAATCCCCTTCAGCTCCTTCAGTCCTTCCCTTAACTCTTCCATTGGGGTCCCCAGATTCAGTCTGATGGTTAGCTGTGAGTATCTGCTGTTTTAGTCAGATGCTGGTGGAGTCTCTCAGAGGGCAGCCATACTAGGCTCCTGTCTGCAAACACTTCTTGGCATCAGCAATAGTGTTGGGGTTTGGTGTCTGTGGATGAGATGGATCTCAAGGTCGGGCGGTCTCTGGATAGCCTTTCCTTCAGTTTCTGCTCCAATTTTTGTCCCTGCCTTTCCTTTAGACAGGAACAATTCTGAGTTAAAAAGTTTGAGGTGGGTGAGTGGCCCCATCCTTCATCATGAGCATCATGCCTGTCTACTAGAGGTGGTCTCTTCAGGTTCTGTCTCCCCCTTGTTAGGTATTTCAGCTAATGTCATCCCAGTTGGGTCCTGGGAACCTCTTGCTTTCCTCGTATTCTGAGCTTTTGAGCTAATATCCATTTATCAGTGTGCACATACCATATGTGTCCTTTTGGTTCTGGGTTACCTCCCTCAGGATGATATTTTCTAGTTCCATCCATGTGGTTGCAAAATTCATGAAGTCATCATTTTTTAATAGCTGAGAAGTACTCCATTGTGTAAATGTACCAAATTTTTTGTATCCATTTTTCAGTTGTGGGCATCTGGGTTGTTTTTAGTTTCTGTCGGTTATAAATAAGGCTGCTATGAACACAGTGGAGCATGTGTTCTTGTTTTATGTTGGAGCATCTTTTGGGTATATACCTAGTAGTGGTATAAGTGGGTCTTCAAGTATAACTGTTCCCATTTTTCTGAGGAACCACCAGATTGATTTCCAGAGTGGTTGTACCAGCTTGCAATCCCACTAGCAATGGAAGAGTGTTCCTCTTTCTCCATAATCTTGCCAGCATCTGCTGTTGCCTGAGTTTTTGAAAAGCTTTTGTAAAGCAAAGGAACTGTCTGAAAAGCTTTTGTAAAGCAAAGGAACTGTCGATAGGACAAAATGTTAACCTGTAGATTGGAAAAAGATCTTACCAACCCTACATCCAGTAGAGGGTTAATATCCAAAATATACAAAGAACTCAAGAAGTTAGATTCCAGAGAACCAAATAACCCTATTAAAAATGGGGTACAGGGCTAAACAAAGAATTCTCAACTGAGGAATCTCGAATGGCTGGGAAGCACCTAAAGAAATGTTCGACATTCTTAGTCATCGGGAAATGCAAATCAAAACAACCTTGAGATTCCACCTCACTCAATCCTTTCCTATTTATAACCATTTTATTTGCTTGTTTTATTGCTTTGGCTAAGACTTTAAGTTACTATATTGAGTAAGAGTGCACAGAGTAGAAAGCCTTGTCTTATTCCTGTATTTAGTACAAATACTTTGGCTTTTATGATGTTGGCTGTAGATTTGTCATAATCTCTATTATTGTTAAAGCAGAGATATGTTGGAGAAAAACCATTTCCATCATTTTGAATTAAGTTTAAAGCAAGCTTTATGAAATAATGATGAAGATGGACTTTGGTCAGGATCACTCCCTGGAATTTTCCAGAGAATTAGGGTTAGTCTAGAGTGGCCTTGAGATACTTTGCAGGCGCTCATACAGGCAATCCCATTGGCTGCTATACTTTCCCAAGAGGCTTTGTTGTTATTTTCTAAGAACTACAACTCCCAGGATTCCATGAGGTTACCTGGTCCTTGAGCAGGTGGGGCTTACAGGTTAATTTGGGAGTCTTATATTATATTGACTTATTTTCCCTCTACTTCTAGTCTCTACACTTTTATGATAGAAAAAAATGTTGGATTTCATCAAAGGCCTTTTTTAATTCATTAATATGTTCATGTGATTTTTGTCCTTGTATCCATTGAATTATACTTATTTAATATAATTTATAACATGTCACATTTATTGCACTATGTATATTGTGCCATCTTTTAATTTCTTGAATGAAGTCAACTTGATTAGGATAAATGATCTTTTTGATTTGTAATTTTTCTATTATTTGAAAATTACTTGCATATAGTATATTTTTATTAAATCCACCTCTTGTTTTGTCCCCTTCAATTCCTCCCCACACCCCATCACTATTCTTTTCCAATTTCATGTGCTCTTTTTTGAAAACCTACTGAGTTCACGTGGTGTCACCATTGTGTGCATGGGTGTAGGGCCATCTACTGTAGCATAGACAGATTCTCAGGATTATTTTTAAACAAAACTGATTCTTGCTTTCAAAGCAACCATCACATTAGCTAGAGTTGGGACATTGTAACTCCTCTCTGTATCCATGTGTGCAGGTCTTATGTATGAAGTCATAGTTGCTATGAGTGCATGTTGGCAGCAGCCCTATCGTATATAACATATCATATGTGACATATTATCTGCCTCCATCTGTCTATCCATCTATTAATCAAACCAGCTAGCCAGCCAGCTAAAGAGGATTATTAGAATGGCTTATAGGCTCTGGTCCAGGTAGTCCAAAAATGGCTATCTACCAACACAAGGTCCAATAATCCAGTAATTTTTTAAATTCATGATGCTGGATGTCTCCACTGGTCTTTAGTGTATACCAGAATCCCAAAGAAGTAGATGTAGTACCATTTAAGGAATGGACTTTCTCGTGAGAATGGGAGCAAGCAGGCAAAGAAGTAGCTTTCTTCTTCCTTGTCCTTCTCATAGGCTGCCAGCAGGAGATGTGGGCCAGATTAAAAAGCACATTTTATCAACTGGATTCGAAGTGGGTCTTCCCACTTCAAATGGTTTAATTGAGGAAAAAAAAAAATCCCTCACAGAAGTGCCCAGCCATTTAGGTTTTAGTTAATTCCAGGTGTAGTCACGTTGAAAACCAAGAACAGCCATCACTCCTTTGCTGCAGTGCTTTGCTTCCCTGGCTCTTTGCTTCCGTCTGCTCACTCTTCCATCATAGTCCCTAAGCTTGGGAGGAAGGGATGTGAATATAGACATCCAGTTTGTACTGAACACCATGTAGCCTCTTATTCTCTGCACATTGTTCAGTTGTGGGTCTCTGTGTTAATCACTATCTACTGCAAAAAGAAGCTTTTCTGATGACGGTTTAGAGATGCACAAATCTATAGGCACTAAGTACTTAGGTTATAATTTAATACAAAGTCCATTTAGCAAAAAGTAAGTAGTGGTTCTCCTCTAGGACCCATGATCTACTCATTTACTGGTCTTTTTGTCCAGTTAGGATGCTAGGTTTCAGTTTCTTTGAAGGTCCATTTCTTCTTTGATGGTCTAGTAGAATTCAACAGTGAATCTAGCTGTGCTTTTTCCTTTCCTTTCCGTCCTTCCTTCCTTCCTTCTTTCTTTCCTTCCTTCCTTCCTTCTTTCCTCCCTCCCTCCATCCTTCTTCCCTCTCTCTTTCTCCCTTCCTCCCTCTCTCGCTCCCTTCCTTCCTTTCTTTCTCCCTTTCCTTTTCCTTTTTCATCAATCTCATTGTTTATAATAGACATGTTTAAAATTCCTTATCTCACCAACCATGAGATGGTGATGCATATTTTTAATTCCAGCACTCACTCGGGAGTCATAGGCAGGCAGATCTCTTGAGTTTGAGGATAGCCAAGGCTACACAGAGAAACCCTGACTCAAAAACAAAAAACAATTTAAATAATTCTTCATCTCACATTGGCTTCATTTCAGTTGGTTATATGCATCAGGAATTCATCCATTTTACTCTTTCCATTTAGTGATATATAAAATTTAAGGGAATATGATTTCTCTGAATTTCATTGGTAATTATTGTAATGCCTCCCTTTTCACCTCCATTTTTATTAATTTAGGTATTTTCCTTTTGCTTAATTTGGTTAAGAGCTTGTCAGTCTTCTTACTCTTTTGAAATAACCAGTTCTTCATTTCATTAATTCTTTTTTTTCTGTTTCATTAATTTCTACCCTGATCTCAAATTTCAATTGTGTTTTATGTCTATTGCTTTTGAAATTGGTGTATTCTTATTTTTCCAAGGCTGTAGGGACTATCATTAAGTTACTTATTTAAGACATGTGTCTCTTCTTTTAGTGTGGATACATACAGCTGTCAGCTTCCTTCTTAAGAGTGCTTTCCATGTACTCCATAGGATTTTTGTATCTTCATTTTTATTCAAGCATGGGAATTTTTTATATTAGTATCTATTCGCTATTGAGCAATAATTTGTTGCTAAATCTCCATGAGTTTGTACATCTTCCTTAGTTTCTGTTGATTTCTAGCTTTATTCTGTGGTGCTCTGATAGAATACAGGAAGTTATTTCATTTCCTGGTTTTGGTCAAACTTGCTTTGTTTCCTGTTATCTGTGTTAGAGAAAGTTTTCAGTAGGTGCAATATTTCATTGTTTGTTTTTTAGATTTTATTTTAATTCCTCCCTTTCTTTTCATCCTCTAGACCCTCTCATGGGTCTTTCTTCCCATTCTCCTTTCTTCATTTATTGTGGTTGTATGCACAACAAAAATATGACCTGTTAAGTCCATACAACAGCACTTGTGTGTCTTTGTGTGTGTGTGTGTGTGTGTGTGTGTGTGTGTGTCTGACTGTTGGGGTCTGGGCAACCAGTTAGTATTCTACTAACTCAGGGGTGGGGAACTTTTCCTACTCACAGCTTTGCTTAGTTCTGTGTGAGATTGAAGCCTCATAGCTTTTCTCTGTGAAGTTAGTCATGTTCATTGGTGTCCTCCTTTAGCTTACATTTGGTTGATCATGTTGGTGAGATTTTACAAATATAGGGTCTGATGTTTCTAGGAGATACAGTCTCACAGGAAAGTTCCTGATCCTGGGTCTCTTACAGTCTTTCACAGTCTTTCTATCTCCTGTTCTGTTGGCCTTTGGTGTTGAAGTGTTTTGTAATGCATCCATTGGGACTGGGCTCCACAATTTTGCATATTGATTGCTTGTAGTTTTCTGTAGTGGTATCCATCTGTTGCAAAGAGAAGTTTCTTCATAAGGAGTGAAGACTTCATTTATCTGTGTGTATAAGGGGAAATGTCTATATATTATTGTCCTGGCTAGTTTTGTGTGTCAACTTGACACAGGCTGTAGTTATCACAGGATGACCTATCTATTAGTCATTATGTGATGTTTAAGTTTCTCCCTATCGCTTTGCTGAAGTGAATTTGTGACTTAATATCTAGTAGTATTTGTTTTAAAAAATTGCTCAAGGTCCAATTGTGTTTGGTATAAATAGGTCTAAAATTCTAATATCCTCGATGGATTATTCCTTTATTTAGAGTGAAGTATCTTTCTTATTTCTTTTTAAATTAGCTTTTCTTTGACTTCAATTTTGTTGCATAATATTTTAATATCTGCTTATTTCCTAGTTTTATTTTCTTGGGACCTCTTTTTCTATTATATTCTAAGGTTGTGGTGTCAGTTTTTGATGGTGAGATGTATTTCTTGGTGGTAGCAAATAGATCAAATAGATGGATTCTGTTTTTTGGGTTTTTTTTTTTTGTTGTTGTTAATTTGGTTAGTTTAATATCTGCTAGTCAATGTCTTTTGATTTTGGAATTGAGACCATTGCTATTCAGGTTACTAATGAAATATGTTTATAAGTTTCTGTCATTTTTTTAATTTTGTAGTGTTTGTTGTTTTCCTATTTATTTGCTTAACTTTCTGGCTTCTCCCCAAATCCCCTGTAGCCTGTTTGATGTATTTGTTACTCTCTTATATGGAATTCCTTCTGTCCTATATGGATTGTCTAGACACCTGGCCAAAATTCCATTGGTTTGCTTTTGACAAAGATTATTTTCTTTATCTCTCGATTATGGATAGTTTTGCAGAATATTGTGATCTAGGTTTGCAAACATGTTGTTTTTCAGAATTATTTCATGCCTCTCTAGGTTTTGTAGTTTCTGTTGAGAAAACTAGCTATTCATGGCTGCCTTCATTTGTGGCAAAGTATTTCCTGCATCTCTCAATATATTTTCTTTGTACAGTTTAAATTTTAAAGTTTTAATTATAATATGGTATTAGAGTTTCTTTTCTGGTATTTTGTTTTCTGTAATATTCTCTTCTTGAAAATGTAATCTTTTCCTATGGATTTGGAAAAATTTATTCTGTGATTATTTTGAAAATATTTTCTGTACATCCTGTATATTTCTGTACATCTTTTATGCCTGTAATTTTTGGATTTTGTCTTTTCATATTGTCCCAAACATCTGGCATATTCAATTTTATTTTTCATTTGCTTATATTTTAATATTTCATTGTCTTTGACTGGATGTACCAATCCATCTTCTGCTCTCCTATGGTCCATTCCATTGGTGAAGTTTTTCACTCAGCTATTTAGTTGAATTATCAAAAAAAATTTTTCTAGCATTATTTCAGTTTACTTTTCTATCTTTATTAAATTCCATTGTCAACATCTTACATTGACTTCATTTTATTCAGCTGTTTACACTCGCTTGGTTTCATTAAGATATTTATCCTTATCCTCTTTTCTTTTCTTTTTTTTTTTTTTTTTTTTTTTTTTTTTTTTTTTTTTTTTTTTTTTTTGACTTGAGTGTGTGACTTTATTTTCAGCCCACAGAGAACAGGTTACATTCATTTAAGAAATGGTGTGTGTATTAAGATGGTGTATCCATAAAGTCATTCACCAACTGTTTCAATGAACAATGGTTCTACATGGAAGGTGGTACAGACATTAGGTGAGGATAAGAATCTGGTTTATTGGCTGTGATGTTTTTGAAAAGCATTCATCTCAGAGAAAGAGTAACTTATAAAGTCCTCTTGTTTAAACTTGATACAAGAGCTAGAAATGTCAAGCAAAGCATTCAGTCTCACTCTTTGTTGTTCTCTTTCCTACAAGCCACCTCCCAAGTTAATTGTCTATGTCTCCTTTGGGTATATAAATACTTTTGAAATATATAAGCTGTTCTGAAAACGATAGTATAGTGTAAAAACATGAAATAAACAGTACTAATAGAGAGGCTGAGATAGGAGAAGCAAGATTTCAAGACCCTTACATTGTACACAGCAAGACACTGTCACAAACAAGCAGAAAGTATATATAAATTGTACAATATTGGATCTATTTCTCCAATTACCAAATTAGAGAGACCATTGGATGACAATCAACAAATTTCTAATTCCTCATATTTTTGGATTTCAATCTCTTAGGATATGTTAGTAATATTAATTTTCATATTAAGATATTAAGAAAAGGTAATTGTCACTTCCTGTTTTTGTTTTATGAGGTGGAATTAGATTTGTGTGGATTTGTTGAAAGATTACTTTCTTGCTTCTTCTAGGGTGTAGTTTTGCTCCTTATGTTGCTATTTTCCATCTATTATCCTTTGTAGGGCTGGATTTGTGGAAAGATATTGTGTAAATTTTGTTTTGTTTTAGAATATCTTGTTTTCTCCATCTATGGTAATTGAGAGTTTTGCTGGGTATAGTAGCCTGGCCTGGCATTTGTGTTCTTGTAGGGTCTGTATGACATCTGCCCAGGATCTTCTAGCTTTCATAGTCTCTGGTGAGAAGTCTGGTGTAATTCTGATAGGCCTGCCTTTATATGTTACTTGCCTTTTTCCCTTATTGCTTTTAAAAATCTTTCTTTGTTTAGTGCATTTGATGTTTTTATTATTGTGTGATGGGGGAATTTCTTTTCTGGTCTAGTCTATTTGGAGTTCTCTAGGCTTCTTGTATGTTCATGGACATCTCTTTCTTTAGGTTAGGGAAGTTTTCTTCTACAATTTTGTTGAAGATATTTACTGGCCCATTACATTGGGAGTCTTGACTCTCTTCTATACCTATTATCCTTAGGTTTGGTCTTCTCATTGTGTCCTGGATTTCCTGGATGTTTTGGGTTAGGAGCTTTTGCTTTTTGCATTTTCTTTGACTGTTGTGTCATGTCAATGTTTTCTATGGTGTCTTCTTCCCCTGAGATTCTCTCTTCTATCTCTTGTATTCTGTTAGTGATGCTTGCATCTATGACTCCTGATTTCTTTCCTAGGTTTTGTATCTCCAGGGTTTTCTCTCTTTTTGATTTCTTTATTGTTTCTATTTCCATTTTTAGATTCTGGATGGTTTTGCTCATTCCTTCACCTGTTTGATTGTTTTTTCCTATAGTTCTTTAAGGGATTTTTGTGTTTCCTCTTGAAGGATTTCTAGCTGTTTACCTGTGTTCTCCTGTATTTTTTT
>JADRCD010225491.1:0-10388 GCA_019843815.1 Montemys delectorum | reverse complement strand
TATTAATCTAACACCTTTGCAATAGAAATTCACTAGAAATTCTAACGCATGAATAGTCAACCTGAGTAAGGTAGCACTAAATATTCCGGAGAATTTACAGTTTTTCTTTGATCACCAAATATTTTAGTAGAAGGCTTAAACAACTGAATATGACAACACAAAAACATAACTCTCAACCCAAAGTGGATAAAATATTGTTTATTCTGGAGATATTATTCCACCACCATGGCCCAGGAACACAGATTTAATTTAGTCTAAATTCCATGTTCCAATGTTCTAATACTTCCATGAACTTCCACAGTAGTCAAGCAAAGGAAATTATAATGAGACATGTTAGAAATAAATCAGTGGAAATATCAGGTAAGTGAGTCACAGAGAAGTGAACAAATCTTAGCTATAAATATCAGAGGCTATCAGACAGCATTCTTAGCCTTTGACTCTGGAGAAATAAAGAACTTTTTGAATATTACACAGAATTTACCTAGAGGCTCCCGGGATGTTAGGTCACATACAAAGGAGGACAATCGATGGTTAGTAAAGGCACTAAAGATGGCCTGAAATCATTTATGTCTGGACCTGCAGCTTCCATCCTCTCCACATCTGTGACATTCTGATCAGTCAATCAACATTGCTGGAGGTTCAGTGGAATGTACATTCTGATAAAGTCAATCAACCTTGTTGGAGGTTTAATGGAATGTACATTCTGATCAGTCAATCATACTTGCTGAAGACTCACTGGAATGTATGTTATAATCAGTCAATGAACCTTGTGTTAGAGGAATGTTTCATTGAAGCAGACACGGGTAAAAGGATGTTCCACTGAAGTAAGCACGTGAAAGGACACATGAAGGATTCTCCACTAATGGCATCCATGCATTGGTCTGCCTTACACTGCATAGTTAAGCTTTTTTGTGGGGACTCCATAGAAAAGAACACACCAAAAAACTTCTGATGGTGTGCTACAGCTTCTCACCACTTCCATGGACTTGGTTTGATTGGCAGAGTGAGATCAGCTGAAACAAACTCACATGGAGTTTTGCTAAGTCAGACTCATGTGCTGAGGCAGGACCTATGGAGGACACATGATGTTCGGAGGGAGTATGAATAGGACTCAATGGACTGTGACAGGAGCTTGGGTGGGCTTGGCTTGCTTACAGAGCTGCTGTGCAATGCTTGTTGGTCTTGTGTCTTTGCTGATCTTTGCTTTGCTGAGAGGCACAATGGAGAACTTCTCCTGGCATCCCTTCTCATCCCTCCTGCCGACTTGTGACAATTCAGCTGGGTTGTGCTACCTCTGCAGCTACCCTGACACTACTGAGCTGCACTGTTGCTGTATTTTTGAAGTGTTTTCAAGTAGATTGAGCTGCTGATGCTGACCTGTGAATTGAATTGCTGATTTCCAGGCGACACACATGGGATCTGCTCCAAAGAACCGTTTCTAAACAGGTAAACTTCCCTGGTGTCCTTTCTTTTCAACTACCTCTTGTGGGTGGTGGCCTAGAAGGGAAGTTAAAGCTTTTAAGAACCATCACTAAAAATAGGCTTTGAAAAAAATTAAATTTACACTCAACCTTGCTGGAGGCTCAGTGGGATGTAAGTTCTGCTCAGTCACTCAACCTTGCAGAGGCTCTGTGGGAAGTAATTTCTTTTTTATTATTATTAGATATTTTCTTTATTTACATTTCAAATGTTCTCCCTTTTCCTGACTTCCCCTCTGAAAATCCCTCTATTTCCTCCCCCTCCCCCTGCTCACCAACCCACCCGCTCCCACTTCCTGGCCCTGGCACTCCTCTACACCGGGGCATAGAGCCGTCACAGGACCCGTTGATGACCGACTAGGCCATCCTCTGCTATATGCATGCAGCTGGAGCCATGAGTCCCACTGTGTGGACTACTAAGTCATTCTACCATGCTGGACTACTAAGTCATTCCACTGTGCTGGACTACTAAGTCATTCCACCGTGCTGGAGGCTCAGTAGGATGGAGGCATGCTCAGTCACTCTAACTTGGTGGAAGCTAGATGTGATATAACTTCTAATTAGTCGCTCAAACTTGCTGACAGCTCAGTGTGACATACATTCTGCTCAGTCAATCAAACTTGGTGGAGGCTCAGAGAGATGTACGTTCTATACATTTACTCAACCTTGCTGGAGGAACTACAGGATGTATGTTCTTCTCAATCACTCTTGATGGAGGCTCAGTTACTCACCATTGTTGTAGGCTCAGTGGGACAAATTTTCCCATCAATTACTCAACCTTGCTGAGAACGGTGAGAGGTTCTGCATCAGTAGAATATGGTACTTTCCAGGACCTTTTTCACTAGGGCTACTCAAGACTTTTAGTACAAGAACAAGATCATGAGATGACAATTAAGAATTAAAATGTCATGGAGCTGACCCTGCACAACAGTTTTCTATACCCAAACCCCACCAGGAGAGAGCTGGTCCCCCAGGAGTGCTGACACACCTGAGAGCACAGGTAAGACCACAACTTTAGCTAAAATACCTGGCCCAAGAGGGACCTGCCCAGAGGCCTCAGGATACAGGAATGGAAGAACAACCAGGAACAGGATCCTTCCAGTTTCTGTCTGTGCCTTGGAACTGACCCTGTACCACAGCTCTCCATACCCAAATTCTGCCCAGAGAAAGCTGGTCTCCCAGGAGTGCTGACACATAGGATTACAAGAGGGATAAGTCACAGTCAGAGACAGCAAGACCAACTAACACCACAGATAATCAGAGGCCAAGAGGCAAGTACAAGAACATAAGTAACAGAAACCAAGGCCACTTGGCATCATCAGAACCCAGATCTCCTACCACAGCAAGCCCTGGATAACTCAGCATACCAGAAAAGCAAGACTCTGATTTAAAATCACATCTCACGATATGTGATAGAGGACTGTAAGAAGGACATAAATAACTCCCGTAAAAATATATATAGGAGAGACACTTCTGGTTTCTGTTTCTGTTGGAGCTGAGCTGTGCCACAGTGCTCCATCATCAAATATCACCAGAAGAAAGCTGGTCTCCCAGGAGTGCAGACATGCCTGTGAGCACAGGTGAGACCACCACTTCTACTCCAAGGAACAAGCCCAGAGCCCTCAGGACACAGGAACCAAGGAGCAGCCTGGGACAGAAACTTTCTGGTTTCCATCTACACCTGAAGCTGATCCTGTACTACAGTATTCCATACATAAATACTGCTCAGAGAGAGCTGGTCACCCAGGAGTGCTGACTCACCTGTGAGCACAGGTAAGACCACCACTTCTGCTGAAATTCCTGGCTCAAGATGGACCCACCCAGAGCTATCAAGACACAGGAACCAAAAAAAAAAAAAAAAAAAAGCTGGGGACAGGATCCTTCTGGTCCCCTCTGCACCCCACTCTACTAAAGCTCAAAGCACACACTGCACCTTACACAATAATAATGGGAGCCTTCAATACCCCACTCTCATCAATGCACAGATCATTGAAACAGAAACTAAACAGAGAACACTGAAACTAACAGAAGTTGTGGACCAAATGGATTTAACAGATACCTATAGGACATTTCATCCTAAAACAAAAACGTATACCTTCTTTGCAGCACCTCATGATACCTTCTCCAAAATTGACCATATAATCGGTCACAAAACACGCCTCAACAGATACAAGAAGAAAATAATTCCTTGCATCCTAGCAGATCACCACGGCTGGTCTTCAATAACAGCAAAAACAATGCAAAGTCCACATACACATGGAAACTGAACAACACTCTACTCAATGGTAACTTGGTTAAAGAAGAATAAAAAAATTAAAGACTTTTGAGAAGCTAATGAAAATGAAGGCACAACAAACCCAATCTTAAGGGATACAATGAAAGCAGTGCTAAGAGGAAAACTCAGCTCTGAGTGCCTGCTAAAAGAAACTGGTGAAAGCATACACTACCATCTTAACAGCACAGCTGAAAGCTCTAGAACAAAAAGAAGTAAATGCATCCAAGAGGAGTAGACAGTAGGAAATAATTAAACTCAGGACTGAAATCAACCAAGTAGAAACAAAAAGAACTATACAAAGAATCAACAAAAACAGGAGCTGGTTCTTGGGAAAATCAACAAGATAGATAAACCCTAGGCCAGACTAACCAGAGGGCACAGAAACAGTATCCAAATTAACAAAATTAGAAATGAAATGGGAGACACAACACCAGAAACTGAGGAAATTAAAAAACCAACCAGATTGTACTACAAAAGCCTATATTCAACATAACTGGAAAATCTGGATGCAATGGACAATTTTCTAGACAGATACCAAACCTCAAAGTTAAATCAGGATTGGGTAAACTATCTAAACAGTCCCATAACCCCTAAAGAAATAGAAGCAGTCATTAAAAGCCTCCCAACCAAAAAAGTCCAGGACCAAATAGGTTCAGTGCAGAATTCTCAGACCTTCATAGAAGACCTAATACCAATACTCTTCAAACTATCCCACAAAATATAAAAAAAAGGAACACTACCCAGTTCATTCTATTAAGCCACAGTGAACACTGATACCAAAACCACACAAAGACCCAACAAAGAAAGAGAACTTCAGACCAATTTCCCTTATGAATTTTGATGCAGAACTACTCAATATAATTCTCATGAACTGAATCCAAGAACACATCAAGGTTATTATTCATCACAATCAAGTAGGCTTCATCCCAGGGATGCAGGGATAGCTCAATATACAGAAATCCATCAACGTACTCCACTACATAAACAAACTCAAAGAAAAACACCACATGATCATTTCATTAGATGCTGAAAAAGCGTTTGACAAAATTCAACAACCCTTCATGGCAAAAGTCTTGGAAAGATTCAAAATTCCTGGCCAATAGCTAAACATAGAAAAGTAATTTACAGCAAACAAGTAGGCAACATCAAACTTAATGGAGAGAAACTTAGAGCAATCCCACTAAAATTGGGTACTAGACAAGGCTGCTTACTCTCCCCTATCAATTCAATATAGTACTTGAAACCTAGCCAGAGCAATTAGACAACAAAAGGAGGTCAAATGGATACAAGGTGGAAATGAAGAAGTCAAAATATCATTATTTGCAGATGATATGATAGTATACTTATGTGACCCCAAAAATTCTACCAGAGAACTACTACAGCGGATAAACAACTTCAGCAAAGTGGCTGGATATAAAAATTAACTCAAACAAATCAGTAGCCTTCCTATACTCACAGGATAAATGGTCTAAGAAAGAAATTAGGGAAAAGACATCCTTCACAATAGTCACAAACAATAAATATAAAATATCTTGGTGTGACTCTAGCCAAACTACTGAAAGATCTGTATGACAAGAACTTTAAGCTTCTGAAGAAAGAAATTGAAGAAAACCTCAGAAGATGGAAATATTTCCCATGCTCATAGATTGGCAGGATTGATATAGTAAAAATGGCCATCTTGCCAAAAGCAATCTACAGATTTGATGCACTCTCCATCAAAATTCCAACTCAATTATTCATAGAGTTAGAAAGAGCAATTCTCAAATTCCTTTGGGATTAAAAAAAAAACCCAGGATAGTGAAAGTTATTCTCAAAAATAAAAGAACATTGGGTGGAATCACCATTCCTGACCTCAAGCTGTACTATAGAGCAATAGTGATAAAAACTGCATGGTACTGGTCCAGTGGCAGGCAGGTAGATCAATGGAATAGAACAGAAGAGGAAGCAATGAACCCATGTACCTATGGTCACTTGATCTTTGACAAAGAATCTAAAACCATCCAGTGGAAAAAAGACAGCATTTTCAACAAATGATGCTGCTTCAACTGAGGTTCAAGATTGTGGAAGAATGCAGACTGATCCACTCTTATCTTCCTATACAAAGCTCAAGTCTAAAGGGGACAAAGACCTCCATGTAAAACTGGATACACTGAATCCAATACAAGAGAAAGTTGGGGAAATCTTGAACACATGGGCACAGGGGGAAAGTTCCTGAACAGAACACCAATGGCTTATGCTCTAAGATCAAAAATTGGCAAATGGGACCTAGTAAAATTGCAAAACTTCTGTAAAGCAAAGAGCACTGACAATAGGACAAAACAGCAACCAACAGATTAGGAAAAGATCTTTACCAATATCACATCTGATAGAGGGCTAATATCCAATATATACAAAGAACTCAAGAAGATAGACTCCTGAGATAAAAAAAAAAAATAACCCTATTAAAAATGGGGATCAGAGCTAAACAAAGAATTCATTGAGGAAACTCGAATGGCTGAGAAGCACCTAAATAATGTTCAACACCCTGAGTCATCAGGGAAATGCAAATCAAAACAACTCTGGGATTCCACCTCACATCAGTCAGAATGGCTAAGATAAAAAGCTCAGGTGAAATCAAGGACTATATAGGGTGGGATTGAATGTACTGGAAGCAGGTATATAGTAGAGGATTGCAAATTCGATCATCAATAGGAGTAAAGGACCTCGGCCTTGTGAAGGTTTTGTGCCCCAGTGTAGGGGAATGCCAGGGCCAATAAGTGGGAGAGGGTGGGGTGGCAGGCATGGGGAAGGAGGAGGCAAAAGGGGTTTGTTCTTGCTTTTGTTTGTTTGTTTGTTTGTTTGTTTTGGAGGGGAAGATGGGAAAGGGAAAATGTACATGTAAATAAAGAAAATACCTAATTTTAAAAAAAAAAAAAAAAAAAAAAAGCTCAGGTGAGAGCAGATGCTGGAGAGAGAGGAATACTCCTCTGCCTTGGGCCAACCCAGTCGGGGTCCCTCAATCCAGGGAGGATCAGGGTTCTGGCACTTAGGTGGGCAAGGAGTTGGCAAGTGACAAACAGACACGAACACAAGAGAGTGTTCTTTCTGAGTGTAATTTCTCAAAGTAAGCAACAGACTTTTATAGTCATTACAGAAGAAATAAGGAAGTTAGGAAATATAACAGCCAAGGTACATCAAGGTCATCTGATGCATAGTGATTCTTTAAATAAAACAGAAAAATGCATATATGAAAATTGGAAGGAACTAGGCAGTGGTTACAAGTGAGATAAAGTCAGGTTTATCTAAAGTACTCTAGCTCCTTCTTAAACCACAACCCACCTTCTTCCTAGACCATTGTAAATTCCTGTATATGGGAGTGACTCAGCTGTTATTCTAAGTATTTGTGGGGGACCTCCATTTACCAGAGGAGCCCACCAACTTTCTTCTATTATGTAATGTAGTCTGCCATACATGACTGTAATGAGAATTCTAAGTTTACTTTGTTGAACTTGCCCTGAGATTATTAACTCTTATCCAGTAAACTTCAATGCCTGATTTCTTTCACTATCTCTCAACACGAGGCATTTCATCTGAATAAGTAATATTCTTACGAAATTCCAAGCCCAGGGTCAGCTCAGCACTGACTAGGATGTTAGAACACTGGTGGAGGCCAGGAAACAACGTCCAATCTAACTTGGCCATTTGTCAAATCATTCCTTGGGGGCACCTCTATACCTAGAATAGAACAATACTGAAAGAAAGCATGCAAAACCCTCCATCGACTATCACAAGGACAAATCTGGACCACATCCGCATTATGGGACACCAAGGACCTCCAGGAGACCAGTTTCTGTGAAACTTTTTGCCTCAGGACTGAGGCCAAGCTTTTGGACTTGTCACGCAGACTTCACTGGAGTGGGTGTGGCACTCCTCCATTGCTAGTAGGACTACAAACAGGTACAATCTCTCTGGAAATCAGTTTGGCAGTTCCTCAGAAAATTGGACATAATACTACCTGAGGACCTAGCTATATCTCTCCTGGGCATATACCTAGAAGATGTTCCAACATCTAATAAGGACCCATGCTCCACTATGTTTGTAGCAGCCATATTTATAATAGCCAGAACCTGGAAACAACCCAGATGTTCCTCAACAGAGGAATGGATACAGAAAAGATGGTACATTTATACAATGGAGTATTACACAGCAGTTAAAAACAATGACTTCACCAAATTTGCAGAGAAATGAGTGGATCTAGAAAATATCATCCTGAGTGAGGTAACTCTGTCACAAAAGAACACACATGGTATGTACTCACTGATAAGTGGATGTTAGGCAAAGAGCATGGAATACTCATGATACAACTCATGGATCACTTGAAGCTCAAGAGGAAGGAAGACCAAAGAAAAGATACTTCAATCCTATGAAGAAGGGGGAACAATATAATCAAGGAAAGTGGGAGGGTGGGAGGGACTTGGAAGGAAGAGAGGAAGGGGAGGGGAAAAGAGGGGCAGAATCAGGTATGGAAGTAGATGCAGGAGATATACAGAGGGTCTGGAAATTGAACAGAGGTGTATAGCAATGTGGAATGGGGAACTGAGGGTAGCAACCAGAAAGTCCCAGATGACACGAAAGCAAGAGTCTTCCAGGACTCCACAGGAATGACATTAGCTGAAATACCCTAAATAGGGGAGGGAGAACCTGTCAAGACCATATCCAGAGGTTAGGCATGGCCCCTGGTTGAGGGATGTGGCCACCTACCCATCTCCAAAATTTTAACTCAGAATTGTTCCTGTCTAAAGGAAATACAGGGACAAAGATTGGAACAGAGACTGAAGAAAAGGCCATCCAGAAACTGCCCCACCTGTGAATCCATCCCACATGTAGACACCAAACCCAGACACTATTGTGGGTGCTAAGAAGTGCTTTGCTGACAGGAGCCTGATACAGCTGTCTCCTATGAGGCTCTGAAAATTCCTAACCAATACAAATGACAAGGCTTGCAGCCAACCATTGGACTGAGCACAGGGACTCCAATAGAAGAGTTGGGGAAGGACTGAAGGAGCTGAAGGGGCTTTATCTGGCATCAATGGGATGAGAGTCCCTTGGTCCTGTGAAGGGAAATGCTAGGGAGGGGAGGCAGGAGTGGGTAAGTGGGTGAGAGAGCACCCTCACAGAAGCAGGGTAAGGGGTGATGGAATAGGGCATTTGCAGAGGGGAATCCAGTAAATGTGATAACATTTGAAATGTAAACAAATAAAATATCCAATGAGAAAATAAAAATCAATTTAAAAAAGAATTAAAATATCTTTTCTTAAGCATAAAAGTTAAACAGCTTTTTAAATAAAGTATTTAATATTTGATATTATCAAGTATGTTTAATATGTTTAATTCATAGGGAAGATTTAATTATTGGATGTTAAAATTATATGGCACAAAATATTTCTATATGTATTTGAGAGGCTAATGAAGCTCTTGTTTAGAAATAAAAATCAATTGATTTCAACAAAGAGATGAGAATTGGTGTATGATTTAATGGTAGGCATTTGTGATGATTTCACTATAGGCATTTTGATGACTAGCTTTCTCAAGTTGACACAACCAAGATTTGCCTGGGAACTGAGTCCCAATGAAGGATTGTCTGTGTTGGGTTGAGCTGTAGGCATGGCTGTTGTCTTGAGTTCATTGAGATGGGAAGATCCAGCAACCACTGTGGACAGCACTACTCCCAAGGCAGATGTTCTCAACTATCTGGGAATGGATAAACTGAGCTGAACACATCCAAGCAAGCCAGTGAAGATAGCATGTGCTTTGCTCTTGACTGTGAATATGATGTGTCCACTTTACTCAAGTTCTTGACTTCTGTGACTAAGTGATAAACTGTAACCTGCAACCATGACCCAAAACAAATCCTTTTTCTTCTATGTTGTTTTTTTTAAGCTTTATTGCATTATGATGAGGAAAGTTACATGATTTCAATTTATCTGAATTTGTTAACATTTAAAAACATATTTTAAGTAAATAGAATTAAATCACATTCTTGTTTCCCTTTTGTACCCCAACTCCTCCCAGAGACCCCCTTCAATACCTAAAATATCTTTTTTGTCATATTCTTTAAAATTTATAAAATATTATAACAATAATATGAGTATTATAAAAGTTATTTGATATAGAACAACAATGACTTTAACAGTCTTATGTAGATGCTTGTCTATAGCAATACTGAAAATACATATGTTTTTCTCAATATAAATTTTAAATAACTCCAAACATATTAACTGTATACTTCAAAATAATACATCACTACTGGTATTTTCTTAAATGAACATAAATATATAAAATTTTTGTTTGTTTGTTTTGTATTTGATAGAGCTTAAAATATTGACTCTTTCTATGATACGAGCCCAAAATAAGAACAATTTTTAGATATTAGAGTTCATGTAATAAAGCTGTACTTCAATGACCCTTACATCACCAAAGAATTTTACCTTCAGCATAGCTAACCTGAGAATTGACAGTTCTGCTGAGCCAAGAAATGAATTGTAGGCACGACTTTTGGATACAGACTTCCTGCTATGGTCAAAGCTATTTGACTTGAGTGAGTGACTTTATTCTCAGCCCACAGAGAACAGGTTACATTCATTTAAGAAATGGTG
>JADRCD010225490.1:0-23357 GCA_019843815.1 Montemys delectorum | reverse complement strand
GAAAATACGTAAATTCTCAGTACAGACGATGTTGTCAGTTACACCAACCTCCACTGGCAGCTTGACTCTGTCACTTCTTGTCTTTGTGACCTTGCACACATTCCTCAGTAGCCGCTCTGTGCCTCATTCTCCTCATCTGTCCCAGCAAACTATTAAGTTCTGAGCCAGAGGAATCGCCCAGCACAGTCACTGGCTGGAGGAATGGCGTAGGGTATGTTCTTATTAATAACTGGGCTCCGTGGTGGCCAAACGTCTGGAGCTCAGCATAGCATCCTCCCTTCGCAGAGTCAAAGCAGAGAGCCAAAGCCACTTTGGGAACTCTCATTTGATGGATTTATTGGCCCTCAGAGTGCTCAGCATCTCTGAGCTTGGGATCTCTTTGTAGAAGCCCTCTTTCAGCCTCTATAAAACCATGTGGAGAATAGGGGGTCAAAGGGTATGTCAGGTATGTTTGCTTATGAATTCACACCTGTATGCAATTTCCTCTGGCCACAGCATACCCCAACTTCGGTGTGCCCAGTGATATCCTAGAAAACTTGGTCCCTGTTACACTCAAGTTGTGACACACGATGTTCCGGGCAAGGCCTGGAATTCTGACCAACTCCCCAACAGGTCCCAGTAGTTCCGGGACCAAATATTGCAGGGCAGTTAGCACAATCTCATTTTGTAAAGATAGAAGGTAGGCCACAGAATAAACTCTCAGCTGTAATGTTGATCCAAAGATGGGAAAATAGCCCGGAGGCTTTCAAATACTTCTGGAAAGTGTGTGTGGAGGGTGGGGTGGGGTGGTTGTTGTTGTTGTTGTTCTGTTTTGTTTTTTTTTCTTTTTTCTTTTTTTCGAGACAGGGTTTCTCTGTATAGCCCTGGCTGTCCTGGACTCACTCTGTAGACCAGGCTGACCTTGAACTCAGAAATCTGCCTGCCTCTGCCTCCCAAGTGCTGGGATTAAAGGCGTGCGCCACCACTGCCCGGCGGAAAGTGTGTTTTTAACAGTAAGTTTGACCATTGTGTTTAAGGGGGGGAAATCATAATACTTAGCTGGCAGGAGAGATGTTATGAACAAAAAAAGTGGTTTTCCCAGGTTGGAGCTCATCCATTGTGTGCTGACCCCGTGAGATCCTCAAATGTGGGGAAACTCAACTGCAAGATTTGTGGCAGTGGAGGACTATACACTTTCCCCTGGGAAGAAAAGAAAAGGCAGAAAGAATAAGAAAAAAAATAACAAAAGCCCAGTTGCAATGGTCCAGACAGATATCTTCAAACTGTATGCCCGACCAAAATTGATGGTGCTAGTCATCTTGGCTCACATCCCTATTCTCTCTAGGTTGGCTAAGAGTAGCTGCTCTGGGTCAGGTGGTGGTGGCGCATGCCTTTAATCCCAGCACTTGGGAGGCAGAGACAGGTGGATTTCTGAGTTCAAGGCCAGCCTGGTCTACAGAGTGAGTTCCAGGACAGCTAGGGATATACAGAGAAATCCTGTCTCGAAAAAAAAAAAAAGAGAGAGAGAGAGTCAGTGTACACTGGGCTCTACACAGACACTCTATTTTGTCGTTGTGCCAACTCTACAGATTAGATAGCTAAGACCCAGAAATGGCCCAGAAATGACACAGAGGTAAGGTCCAGGTGGTCTCCCCTAACTGAAAAATCCCTTCTCACTGGGCTCACGGTCCACTTCTAGTCTCTGCTCCAGCATTACCATCCTGTATAGGTTAATAGCATAAGCTCTGCCCCAGCCCTGCTACCCACTCACCACCACAGGACAAAGTCATATTTGTTGGCTTAGTTACATACAGCCCCTCCCTTTCCCACTTGACTTTGAGTCTCTTGTAGGTAAGGACACTTCTCACTGCCTTTTCTCTGGGGTCTAGCGTGCGCCTGCCTGCTCAGGAACCACACATTCAGAGGGTTCCCTAGTCTCAGAATATAGAAGTGATCCAACGACCCTCCCTTTCTTGACTTGTCTGTCCGGAGTCCTAACTAGGTCCTTCTTGATGCAAAGGTAGGTAGATGAGCCTGGTACCCAACGATCTGTCTGTGTGAAAAAGGCAGGCAAGAATGGCTGCAAGAGCCCTTGGTTTGAATTGCACTATTTGCCCCTCTCTGGGCCTGGCTCTCATCCTCTTGGAGCCCTAGAGTTGGAGACAAGAACTTTCGCCTCCCCTAGGCAGGACTTCCTAGAGATCTGAGCCTTTGCACTTCCCGTCCACTCCACGAGGGTGTTTTCCCCCTATCTGTGTCTCGGGGCCCCTTCTTATCATCTATGTTCCCTTTCAAAGGTCACTTCTTTGGAAACCTTTGACTCTTTCCGGCCAATATGACTTTCCAACACCTGTTGGTTTCCTTCGTTTCTTCTAATACAAACGATCTTCTGTGTCCTGTCATTCCACCACCTGTAAGAGCTCTCTGAGTGTAGCGTCCCTAGCTGTTCTGCATAGTGTTGTGTCTGTAAGCTTAGGAAGGGCCCTAGCTTATCCTGGGTTCCTAGAAATTCATTGAATTAATGGTTTTTCTTTCTTCCTCCTAGAACCAGAAACATCGAGGCCCCAGGATAGGAAGGAATATAGGGCAGCTTTTTGATTAGTATCAGAACCTAGACTAGAAAGGCTAAGTGGACTAGGGCTGACTTTGGTCACCTGACTGCAGCTTGAGGGTGCCAGATCTTCCCTCTAAGGCTTCAGTTTCTCCACTGGAAATTAACTGCTGAAATGAAGTAATCGTGACCCCCACATACTAGCCCATTTCTAGAGTTAGCACCCCTAGCCATCACCAAAAATATTATCTTCGGTGCAGCATCAGTACCCCAGAAAAACAGGTAAGTCTCCCTGAAAGCCGCAGAAGGAGAAAACCACAACCCCCATGGCGCCCCGCGCTGCGTCTGCGCATAGTGACCAATCCGCGAATCCCCACGCGCCATCTAGCGGCGGGCTGGAGAAGCGCTCCGCTCGGGTCCCCGAGGGGCGGGGGACCCGCGGCGCACGCAGTCGGGATATTCGGCTGCAGCCGCGAAGCCAGGGGCCAAGAGCCGGAGCAGGAGCGGCGGCCGGGATCGCAGCCCGCTGGGCCCGCCGCAACCATGGGCAACCGGGGCATGGAAGACCTCATCCCGCTGGTTAACCGGTTACAGGACGCCTTCTCCGCCATCGGCCAGAACGCGGACCTCGACCTGCCGCAGATCGCCGTGGTAGGCGGCCAGAGCGCCGGCAAGAGCTCGGTGCTGGAGAATTTCGTGGGCAGGTAGGAGCGGCGCGGACACCCGCGTCTCGGTGCCCCGGGTCCCCGCCCCGGGCTCCGACGGTTTGGGCGCTGCTCTTGCGGACCGAGCGCCCCCGCCCCCCGCTTGAGCCTTGGGGTCCGCAGCGCCCCCGCCAGCCCGCGGATATCAGTGGAGTCCCCCACTCACGTCCCCTCCTTCACCACATCGTCTGTGGGGCGACCCCGGCAGAGGGCTGTCCTTGATCGCCAATACTCTCACCAAGGGGGCCCGCATTACTCAGCGCCTCGCTGGGAGCTGACAGCACCCGGAACCTTCCTGGGCTCCTTGAACCCGCTCTGCCCCCATGGGAATTCCTGGTCGTGACAGGAGACAGCCCCCTCCCCCCAGTCTCTAGAAAAGGACACAGCACCATAGACATCGGGGACCAGGCACCCCCCCCACCCGCACCCGCACACGCGCGCGCGCACACGCAAACACACAGACACACACACACGCACACACACACCTCTGCGGCTCCCGCCGCCATCCGTGCGCAGAGCGGCGGAGGGGGAGGCGCGGGCTGCGGTGCGAGGAAAGGAAGGGGGGGGGGAGAAGCGGCCTGTGAGCCTCTACAGAGCAGCCCGCCCCTGGCTTCACCGCCCCCTTTGGGAAGGGGCCGCTTGTCAGCGTCCTCCTCCCCTGGCCTGGCAGAAGGGTTGTGATGGAGAGAAAAGGCGGCAGAGGGCAGAGATGACTAAGTCCAGAAGGCAGGATGGCGGGGAGGGGGGTGGTGAGCCATTGCAGAACCTAATCCTCCTCTGGCCTCTGATCCCACAAGGCTCTGGGAAGGCCAGGTGGCAGAATGGAAGTGGAGCCTTAGAGACAAAGGGTCTTGGACTTAAGGGGGCAACCAGGGTCGTGATTCCTCCCCGCCCCCAGACTCCGTTGGTGGCATTTCTGGTTCTTAGAAAGAGCAGATCATTCTATGAGCGCAGGTGCAGGCTAGGAAGGGGGCTGCCAGGACCGGAGAGGAGGCAGAAGGGTTAACCTTGACCCCTCACCCGCAGGCTGCAAGCTCTCTTCTTTCTAGAAAGTCTTGCTTTCTTGCAATGACCTTCATGGCTAAGGAGATGACAGGCGTGAGGGAGAGGGAAGCAGCGGCCCCTCCTTCCAGAGGAACAAGCATTCTGTGGGGTGACAGCTGGGTCTAAGCCAGGTGCTGCTGGGAAACCTTGGGCAAGTCACTTGCCTAGACCAAACCTCAGTGTAGTATGGACAGACTGGAGGGTTGATGCTACCACTTACATGTCCTGGGAAGCCACTGCAAACCCACCTGGGGGGGGGGGGGAGAAGAGGACCGTGTAATCGTGAGATGTAGACCTGCCACAGTGGAAGTAGCTCTGTCTGTCTTGTCAGCAGAGAGGAGCAGCTGTCTCTGGATCATGTGACCCCAGAGCTGCAGACACAGGCAAGAAACCATCCAGATGAGCCCCTTCTCAGGGGGTCAGGGCTGTTGGGGATGGAGGAATGTACGGTACCCTGAAGACAGTCTATAAACCACAATCCCATCTCTCATCCTGAGCTTTGGCTGGACTGTTCTAAGCCATACTGTGTGCTCTAGTCAAGGGGTGAAAACTGGAGCTCCCCCCTGCCTTGCTGTAGCCCCTGTGAAGCAGACACAGTGGTGTCCACCCTGTAGATGGGCAACTGAGATTAGATGCTCTTTTCAAGGTCACATATTCCCAGAGGGTGATACCTGTCAGACTCCGTCTTGATCCTGCGCTCGTCATGAGGATTGACTGGAGTGTAGACATCTGGGTCCCCATCTGTAGGATAGGGACCCCCGGAAGCTTATCTGGACCTCCCAGACCAGTACAAAAGCCACTCACTAAACCCATGGAAGAGAGTCGTTGAGACGCCTTGAGAGTCTGTGAGTCCCGGGACTTGTCCGTGACGTCTTGCCCAGTGCAGTGTCAAGCCCAGACTGTAGCAGTTGACCTGTCTAGAGGCCTGCTGTTCCAGCCAGGAGGATGAGAAAGAGTAACCAGATGCAGGTCTGGGACAGAGGGAGAGGACTGCTCCCAGATCGGAGGAGCAAGGGGGAAGCATCGTTGACCCTTAAAAGCTAGAGAAGAAGCCACAAAATGAGCATCAACATTGAGGCTAGGGGCGGGGCCAGGTCCCAGCCAGCCCCACCCGTGCCCTCACAGATTCCCAACCTTTCTGCCTAGCTCTGGGTCCATGGTAACAACAGCTCTTTCTCCTGGGGCTTTCAGAGCACCAAACCCACATGGAGAGGAAGTGGGAAACTCCCTAGAGGAAACAAGCTAATCCAGGCTAGGCAGGCTCCCGGGCATCAGCTCTGCAAAGGGAGGTGATCCAGCAGCTGTCCAGGACCCTGCTAGGTCTTGTTGGAGTCTATGCTGTTCAGTTCCCTTCCCTTTACAGACGGGGGAAACTGAGGCCAGTTCATTCAGTCATTTAGCAGTCATTCTTGGAGGGTCCACAGCGGTCACACTAGAGAGTCTTTGGTGAAGCTGTGAATTCCAGAGAGAGAAACTGAGGCACCCGGAAGCTGTGGTCTGTCTCCCAGAAGCTGGGCTGCTTTTCACACCGAGGGCTCAAAAGGTCTTAGAGGAAGGTCTCACATAGGACCAAGCAGCGCCAAGCTATGTGAGAAGCTGGGAGAAAACCGTCCCAGGCCAGGTAACAGCAAGTGCAAAGGGCCTGGGGCAGGAAAGAATCCGTTTGAGATACAAACAGGCACCACTATGTTTAGGCAGGAACAATGGGACAGGCATAGACAGGGCCTCCATCTGTGAGCCCTCAGGCCATGGTGAGGGATTGGGTTTGCTTTCAAGATCCTTGGAGTGGGAGGGTGACTTGAGATGCTTGTGACAAAAGGGAGACAGGAAGGAGGCAAGAGCCAGGTCTAAGGAGCTCCTTCAGGGATGTCGGAGAATGTGGGCTTAGATCAGTGTGGGGCCAGGTCCCACTGGCTGATAGACAGGAGACGGAGTGAGAGGGGCTGAGCAGGAATCAAGGGTGACTTCAGGGTCAGGGGTGATGGCATCATTCGATCAGGAGACCCTGGGGAACTAACCTTAGGGGCCAGTGGGGTGTGTGCATAGGTTGAAGGCAGTGGGGATTCAGCCTTGAGCATGTTAAGCCAAAGCTGCCCTAGACAGCTCCTGGTGGGGGGGAGGGGAGCTGGGGGGAGGGCTATGGGAGATATAAATTTGGAAGCTGTTGGTGCAGACATGGGATTTAGTCCCGTGAGAACGGATGAGATCATACAGCATAGTGCAGCTGGAGAAGTGTCTGTGGACCCCAAGACTCTCTAGCATTTCCTGAACAGATGCCTGGTGCCCTCAGTGTGATCTTCATGCTCCACTCTGGGGCCACCTGCATGCCCTCTCTCCCGGCATTCCTCCAGGGTAGCAGGGCAGGTAAGCACTTACCTTTTGCCCCGAGCCAGGGGCTGGGGGAGAAATGATGGGAACGAACCCTTGAGTTTTTCTCTATGCCTGGCTATCTACTTTTTTCACATCTGTAAAATGGGTATAGTAAGGGCATGTCCCCCATGAGACTTTGTTGAGGGTTGAGAAGACACAGATGTAGCAGGGAATGTGTCTTCTCCATCCAGGCGGGGCAGGGGTGGTCAGCAAGGTCGATGGTTGCTTCCCACTCCCCAGGCTTTGCCTCCATTGTCCTTCTCTGCATTGGGCCTCAGTTTCCTGTGGGAAACTGCCCACCCTCATTGTTAAGTCTGTATTCTTTCTGATCACTAGTGAGCCCATTTCTCAGAGTTGGGACTGAGACTAAAGAGATTGAGGGGATATAGCAGACATCGGAGACAAGGGGTCCCTGGCCTGGGATGGGCAAAGAGAAGGGACATGTCCTAGGCTCGCCCTGAGGAAGTGATGTTAAGGCTGACCTAGATTTAAGACTAGGTAGGGCAGAGAAGCTGGAGGAAGAAGGAGCCATGCAGGTGTGGGAGAACTGGTCTGAGGGGCAGTCAGACATCACCCCCCATGGGCCCCTCAGACCATTTGCTGCCTCTGGCCATGCCTGGGTCTTCCGCTGGGGCTGGCCTCAGCCAGAGGACATCTCCCTCCATCCCCATGGGCCATCCTGGTGGCCCAGGGAGCTAAGGATGAAAGGTGACCCCCTCAGGCAGACGACATTTGATCCAGGCGCCAGGAGAGTAGAGTTTCCTGGGCTTGGTTGGGGTCAGAGGGTGGGAACCCTGGCTCCTCAGGGAGTCTCTATGAAGGACATCAGTGCAGGAAGCCAGGTGTGGGCACAGCATTGTCAGGCGTGGGCGGGAACAAGCCAGGGGCCCACGTACCACATGTCTAAGGATTGCTGTTGTAAATCAGGGCGAGTTGCTGCTGAAGGCAGTACAGTCTGCCCTTGGCAAACCCACCCCAAGTGGGGACAGATGGCCCCCCTCTCAGCCACCCTGTCCCTTCTCAGCTCATCTTGCACCACAGAGCCCTCTCACGATCACAGGTAAATGCCCTGTCATATTACCTATGGCTACAGAAAGGACCTCTCTCTTGGCAAACCCTAAAATGGGGGCCATTTTCCCTTGGACCCTAGAAACCTTTATCCGAAGGCACAATGAAGCTCAAGATTGGGGCGGGGGGACCCTGTTTCCCATGCTTAAGGACAGCACTGATTATTGTCTTTTCGGCCTCAATAACCAGAGGCAGGGAAAGTAATCTATAATTTCAGGCTTTCAGAATAGCTCAGAGAAGGTAGTGGTCCTACTTGAAGTCACACAGCAACTGATTCAAAGACAGGGGAACCACCAGGTCTCCGGCTTCCAGGCCAGACGTTCCCACAGGACGGTTCACACTCCATACCCGCCCATTTGTACAGCCCTGGCTCCGTCTTCCCTTTGGGTGTCTCTGTGACTCTCACATTCCTTCTGAGATACAAGTCTGAGGACCAAGCAAGCTTAGGAGAAGAGCTATCTAGAGGCTTGGGATTTCTACAGGCAATGGCCTATTAGTCTTGAACAGTGCTTAGGGCAGATTCCTAAGTGGTAGATGCCCAGTGCCCTGGACAGAGACCCCAGGACAAGCTTCCTCAGCCAGCACATTCAGCGTTTGGTCCCCAAGCCCCACCATAGCAGCCACCTCTGACCCTGGTCTAGTCGAGCCTACCATCAGGGAGCTCAGTAACCCTCACCTCCGTCCAGCCTCCTCTGTCTTAAACCTTCCTTGGACCCTGTTGAGCCTCAGATCTCCAGTTGAGCCCTGCTGGCCTGATCACCTTCAGCCAGCACATGCTGGCCACCTGACAGCTGGCAGCTTGTGGAGGAAATGGGTTGGGGTCTCTCACACAGTTTGTCTGCTCTGCACTCGTTTCACCTCACTGGCTCTGACCTCCAAGTCTCATGTGCCAGCACCTCCTCTGGATGCCTCCCTATTGCCCTGTTCCATGTGCAGGGTGGGGCTGTTTCCCCTTAAAGCATAGAAAGGAGGCTGGGAGCACCTGGAGACAGCTGTTGTAGCGTTTTAGCATCTCTGGGCTCCTCACCTGGGCTCAGTGCCCCTGCTCTTAGAGGGGCAAAGAGGCTATAACCAGGCCTCAGTAGGTGAGTGCGCTCTCACCTGACTGAGACCCCAGCACTGTCAGAGCACCCAGCCAGGCCAACACTGGCTTTTGAGCGCCCCCAGTGGGCAGCCTGGGTTAGGTCATCCACAGCTGGGCTCTCAAGGTGTCATTTCAAGGGCCCTGGAACATCGCTGCTGTGCTGAGTCCCATTTCACTGATGGGCAAACTGAGGCTCTGAGCAGGGACACTCTCCTGGGAGTAAAACTGGAGATTTCTCCTCAAGCTGCCATGACTGGAAAACACCAATCTCAAGGCATCTGTACCAGATGTCTTGGGAGATGCCTCTGATCTGGTGGCTTGTAGGAGCCTGAGGGTCATATGACTTCTGTCCTCAGAGCCTCCATTTTCCCCTTGGGAGATGGAGAAACTGATCACACTGACCTTAGCCACCCGTAAGAACAGTCAGTCCAGATAATAGATTTCTTTCTTTTTGTGTGTGTGTGTGTGTGTGTGTGTGTGTGTGTGTGTGTGTGTGTGTGTAGCAGGGTTTCTCTGTGTGGCCCTGACCGTCCTGGACTCACTCTGAAGACCAAGCTGGCCTCAAACTCACAGAGATCACCTGCCTTTGCTTCTCGAGGGCTGAGATCAAAGGCGTGCACCGCCACACCTGGCCAAGATGGTGTTATTGCTGTGTGATTTATGTCTAAGACCCACCCATTTCAAGCCCCCAGGTCAGTGGCTTTTGGTGCCTTTGCAGACTCCTGCACCCATCATCATAAACTAATTTTAGATATTTCCATCACCCCAAAGAGAATCTCAGAATGCTGCAGATTTCAGGGCTCCGGCAGAGCCTGGCCAACTGTCAGCAGCCATACCAGTGAAGCGTACCATGGCTGGCTGGGGCGGGGACCACAGTGGGTTTACTTTATAAAACAGTTTATGTATCTCTTGAATCTTTCTTCAAATGGATGGGGAAAAAAAAAAAAACCTTTTTTTTTTTTTTTGAGACAGAAATTTTCTGTATATCCCTTGCTATCCTGGAACTCACACAGTAGATCCTGCTGGCCTTAAATACCCAGAGATCCACCTGCCTCTGCCTTCTCGAGTGCTACTGGGCTAAAAATCTTAATTTTTTAATTAGGTGGGAAAGAGGAACCTATTTCCATTTTGAAAATTGTACATAATTTTCTTCCAGAGCCGGAGGAAGGGAAGACGAGAGGGAGCTTCAGTGGATGGAAAGACAAAGGGGAGCGGGGCTAGGAAGGCTGAGCAGAGCTTTGCTGTCAGGGGGTCCCACCCATCACCAACTTACACCATGACCTTGTACAACAATTTCTTTTCTTGTGACTCAGTGTCCCCTGCTGTCCAGTGAGCTATGAGTGGGCACTGGGAGAAGTCCTCACCCAGCCTCAATCCTCCCCACCCAGTGCCTGCCCCTGGCCACTCAGCATAGGTGGGGGCTATGGAGGCAGGTCTCTCCATTAGCACATGAAGGGAGGCCAAGGCTAGACCCCTGAAAGGTCAAACTTCAGGTTGATAATTACAAGCTGTTGCACTGCGGGCTGCCTCGGGCCTCCTGGGTCTCCTGGGGCCCAGGGAACAGAGAGGGACTTGTTGCCTGAGGCAGCCTCACCTAGTCCTACTGTGTTTCTTGGCTGACACTCCACATCAATGTTTTGGAGGCCACCTCAGAAGTCCACCAACTCTGCCTAGCACTTTCAGGAGCTCCGTTTGTCCTTGAAATCCCTCCTGCTCTTCCTCTCCTGGCCAGGCTGGAAACCCACCTTCTACCTCCTCCCTGGCTGATGGGCTATGTACTGTACTGGCTGTGGCTCGTCCAGTCCTTAACCCCAATAAGCCCCAGAGCCACCCATTGCGCTAGTGTGTAAAAAGGCACAAAGAGGGACGGTCACTCATCCACAACCCCAAAGCGGGAGCTCCGACAGTACCAGATCTGTCTGCTGTTGGAGCCCGAGAAACAGAAGACAGGAGAATGGTCCCCTGTCCAAATAGACAAAGTTATTTCTTGTCATCCTTTGCTCCCAAGCCGGGTCAGGAAATCAGGACGTTCTGGCCCCCAAGCCTCAGGCGCTGGAGGAGGAGTGGGGGAGTCCCTTTGGCACATGACTGTGGTGTTTCTTGCCTCTGTGGGTAGGGGATGACAGTGCCGATTTTGTGAGGGGGTAGGTGGTGCTGGAGGTCCTGAGAGGCGTCTGTTTGGTCCCTTCTGTGCCTCAGGTTTGAAGGTGTCTCTGCAGATGGCAAGGCAAGGCCTCCCTGTGAAATGACCATCTGCTCAAAACGAGTGGGAGAGCTGGCAGGCCTCCAGCCACCCTCCCATGCTGGGCTCAGCCCCGGTGCTAAGGAGCCTGCACTCTCCCTACACACCTGCTCTGCTGTCCCCTAGGCCTAAACAGGAGATTCAGTGGTGGCTCTGATGGAGGGCAAGTCAAAGATGCTGGCTTTGCAGAGAGAGCCACAGTGTCCAGGTATCAGGAAAGCTACAGAGCAGTTTTTTCTAGTGTCTCTGGAGGACCTACTATGTGTCAGGTTGTCTGCTCATGGGGGTGCTACTGATCCTGTCTGTCGACATGGGAGGCTTCCTGGGTCCTGTTCTTGTTCAGTCACTCTCCATTGTTGTCATCCATCCTTACCCTCTCTGGGTTTCAGTCCCACCTTCAGGACAGTGATAGGGGAGTGAGGTGCCCTCTCTTCTGCTGTTCTCCTTGCTTTCGTCTTGCCTTTCACGGTGCCTCAGTCAGGATCCAGTACCCAGAAGAGGTGAGGCAGAGGTTTCTGTGGGGTTTCAGATTTCTTGCTGAAGTTTAGGGGTTCTCCTAGAGGAGGCTGAAAATGAGAGATCCTTCTTGGTAGCCCCTGTGGTCTTCATATCCTGGGCATGGGCTCAATCTTTCTGCTGAGAGGTCCCACAAACCCTTGAACAATCATGCCTGACGTTCTGCCACAGCTGAGCATACACTCAGAATGAAGGAATGAATCCAAAGGCACCAGGCAAGGGAAGGGTGGAGGTAGAATTTGAACCCAAGGCCCATGCCTGGCACTGCCTCTTAACCTCTAAGGCAGGCAGGCTGTAGTGAAAGAAAACATGACAGTCATACAGGATCTTGTTGATTAGTGTGACCTATCCTTGGAGACTTGAATCTAGCACACTGAGGAGCCAGCACTTGTAACAGGCAGCCTCGTGGATTCTGACTCAGGCGGAGTAGGCCTCATTTAGAGAGCCTGGGCTCCTGACATCACCCTGGGCCTCTGAGAGCTTGGTCTTGGCCAGTGCTGCTTATAGGCTCCAGCTCTGAGGTGGCAGTGACTTGGGCCAGACCCTAAGCAGCCATCAGAGGTCTCGGGCAGGGGATTGGGATCCTTCCACTCTCCCAGGCTCTCTAGAGCCCTAATACCCTCAGGCATCTAGGGCTGGGTGGGCACATCGGCCCCCAGGGAGGCCTCTCAAGGAATAAGTCCAGGGAAGTCCGCATCTCTGCCTGGGGAGGGCTCTCTATGGGGAGCCCCTCCTTCCCAGCCCCTCCTACAGTTTCCACAGCAACCACTGTTGCCATGGCTTTGCTTGGCAAGCAGCTGGTGAGGAAGAGGGTGGACCCGAGGCCCATACACCCACCAAAACCACTGACAAAACCGATATGCTACCTCCACAATCCTGGAGACCTCCCAAACAGAGGGGTGGCCCTCCCCCAAAGAGTCACCGAGGAAAGGCTGGGTGATGAGGCAGGAAGTCCCTTCTGCTGAGACTCCCTCCCTCCTGGCCTGCCCTGCCAGCTCTGTCCTACCACAGGCTACACTGTTTACTTTCTGCCTCCACCACACTCTGAGCGCCTTGGGTGGGGAGCTGGTGACTCATCTCTCATCCTCAGGGCCCAGCACAGGGCCTGGCACAGATCAGAGTCAATTCAATTATATAAAAAGCTAAATCTGGCTTCTTGGATATAAGGGGTGGCATAGTGGGACGGAGGACATTTCTAGCCTCTGGGGTCCAACAGCCACTTGGGTTTGAATGTCAGACCTGGGGATGGAGTATACAGTTCAATGGCAGAGTACTTAACTAGCATGTGGGAGAGTCTGAGTTTGAAGTCCAGCACCGAAAAACACACAAAACAACAACAAAATCCAAACTAATAAGATGGGTAAAAGACTGAGCTCGTGGCTCTGCTGTGTTACCTTGAGTGAGTCGCTTCCCCTCTCTGAACCTCGGTTGCTTCATCCATAAAGTGAGACTCTCTGTAAGAGTCTCATTTGATGACTTGGGGATTCCCTTAGAATGCATTAAATCCCGCTTGAATACTGAGCCCTGGGCTGGCATGATATTCAGTAGTAGGCAGAAAGTACCAGCCCTGTCCGCTTGCGTTTCATTAGTATGGCAAGAAGAAAATGCGTTTGCCTGATACCTAGAGAGGATTAGTGCACGCCATCTTTCCCTCACCTTCCCCAAGTCAGTGGCTCATGGACCCCCAGCAGTCTCTGCTTTTCTAGAGGTGACACAGGAAAGGGCCTCAAGAGGGGGCCTTGAAACTGAGGCCCCTGGGCCTATCTGTTCTCCTTGGACCCTTTACCCCTGAGCTCTGGGTTCATCGGGAGGTGTGGTGAGCCTCCATCGGCTCTGGGCTGAGTCTGAGTATCTGATGCCCTTGGGGTCCCCCTGGGTCTCAGTCTGATCCTCAGGCTCGGCTCTGATGCCCTCGGGGTCCCCTTGGGTCTCTTCCCGGGGTAACTGGCTGGATCAGTGAGATCCTTCAGGCTCTGCTCTGCTTCCCCATCTCCTGGGTTCTGACGGATCCCGTGACTGCTAATTCTGCCAGCCTGATTCCTGGAGAGGTCTCCACCCTCCAGCCAGCCTGTGGAAGTCATGGGTGGGGGGGAATTGAGAATAGCTGACAGACAGAGACTCGTCCAAAAGTTGATGTCAGCAGGAGCAAATGTTGGGTATGGCCTGTCAGGCCTCAGGGGCTCTTACAGACTGAGCCCAGGCTCTCCTCTGTTATGTCATGCCAATGGAAGATCCCTGAGGCTGTTTGTCTGTCTGTAAAGTGGGGACAGTAACTGTGTCCTCCCAGGGCTACTTTCTGGAGCCCATGAGCTGCTGCCCACAAAGCAGCTGGCATGCAGTTGGTACCAAAGAAGGCTGAGTTCTGTTCTTTGCCTCCTCCGGGCTGCGTCTGCGTCCTTCACCTCTAGACAGATGGGGCCTGGGGAAGAGGAACGGAACCATTACCTGCTCAGAGGGACAGGGAGGAGGGCAGTTCTGCTCTGTGTTTGCTGAGATCTAACTGGCCATCAGTTACTTGGGCTATCCTGTGCTACATTCTCTCCTGGGCAGAATAATAGTGGCTGGGATAGGGGCAGGGACTTTCTCTTGGCTCAGAACTAACATGGTATATATTTGAGGGGCATTTGGGGAGTTGCTTGTCTAGCCTCTTGGCAACCCGATGTGGTGACTCAGGGGAGCTCCTCCCCTTAGTGACTTAATGTTCTCAGTGGGACCTGGTCTTTGAGACAGGTACTCCCAGAGTAGGAAGGCAGCTGCCTTCAAATCTTGACCCTCTTCTGACCCCCAAACTCATTGCAGGGACTTCTTGCCCCGAGGATCTGGCATCGTCACCCGGCGTCCCCTGGTCCTGCAACTGGTTAATTCTACCACAGGTTCGTGTCCTCCATCAGCAGCCAGGCGTGGTCCCTCCCCAAGGTGAAGTCCAGCCTAGCTACTGAAGTTGTTTTTGGAGTAGGCAAAGTCATCCTCCCCTCCTTGGCCCTTGATCTCAATCTAGACAGTGGGTATAAAACTGTAAAATGGGCCGGGCGGTGGTGGCGCACGCCTTTAATCCCAGCACTTGGGAGGCAGAGGCAGGCGGATTTCTGAGTTTGAGGCCAGCCTGGTCTATACAGTGAGTTCCAGAACAGCCAGGGATATAAAGAGAAACCCTGCCTTGAAACAAAACAAAACAAAACTGTAAAATGGCGATAAGGCTTACTATGTTTGGAGGTAAAGGGTGGATTACGGGAGAAGGATACCACTCAGGTGGGCTTCCCAGGTCTGATGCCTCTTTCCCTTCTCCTGATGGCTTCTGGAACAGAATATGCCGAGTTCTTGCACTGCAAGGGGAAGAAATTCACCGACTTTGAGGAGGTGCGCCTGGAGATCGAGGCTGAGACCGACCGAGTCACAGGCACCAACAAGGGCATTTCTCCAGTGCCCATCAACCTGCGGGTCTACTCGCCCCATGGTGAGGAAACCTGGCCCCGCTTCCTCCTCCCACCTCTCACCCTGGGCTAATTTTCTGGCCCTACACATTTCATTTACTTGTTGAGCATTGTGGTCTTCTAAGTCCACTTACTTCACGCCCCACCTCCCTACCTCCCGCCCCCCACTTCTGGCCTCACACACCAGTAGATGCTCTTTAAGCTGGTCTTTAACTCGGCCCACCTAACCATGCCCACACTGTGAACCCACCCTCTTTGCCTCTTTGTCCAGTGCTGAACCTGACTCTAGTGGACCTGCCAGGAATGACCAAGGTCCCAGTTGGGGACCAACCTCCTGACATCGAGTTCCAGATCCGGGACATGCTTATGCAGTTTGTCACTAAGGAGAACTGCCTTATCCTGGCTGTGTCCCCTGCCAACTCGGACCTGGCCAACTCTGATGCCCTCAAGATCGCCAAGGAGGTGGATCCCCAGGGTAGGTCCTTGACTGGCAGCTGATGCACAAGGTGTGGCAGGGGTCTAGTTTTAGTTTAGGGGTATCACTAGAGAGTTAGTGGTGGGATTGGACTTAACCTTTAGACTCATTTCAGCTGGGTATAATGAAGGCTCAGCTTAACATAGAAAGTCCCGGATTGAGGCCAGCACTAGCTGGACGATAAATTTGAGGACCTCCTGGATTACATGAGATCCTGTCTCTAAAAGCTAAAAAGGAGCCCCTGAAGGAGGCTCAGTGGGAAAAGGTCCTTGTTGCCAAGGATGACCTGAGTTTGATCCCTGGAATCCATGTGGAGGAAGGGGAGAACTGATTTCTGCAGTTGTCTTCTGACCGCACATGTTTGTGGGGGTATGGGTGTACTCACATACATACATAAGTAAATAAATGAATGTGATACTTAAAAGACCCACCCCAAAGAAACATTTTATCCAGGTTGGGGATATAGCTTAGTGCTGGGATTCTTACCTGGCATGGTGTAGTTAAAGTATCATTTTGTCTAGGTGGTGATGGCACATGCCTTTAATCACAGCAGTTTGTAAGATAAGGTTCTCATATACATAAAATAAATAGATAAGAAATCACAGCACTTGGGAGGTGGAAGCAGGCAGATCTGTGAGTTCAAGGCCCTGGCCTACAGAACAAGTTCCAGGGCAGCCAGGGCTACACAGAGCACAGAGAACTCTGTCTTGAAAAACGAAAATAATAATACTAATTATACAATAAGACATGATTTTGGCACCAGTGTTGTAATGCACAGTCAAGATCCTATCTCTTGCCAGGCAGTGGTGGCGCATGCCTTTAATCCCAGCACTTGGGAGGCAGAGGCAGGTGAATTTCTGAGTTCAAGGCTAGCCTGGTCTACAGAGTGAGTTCCAGAACAGCCAGGGCTACACAGAGCAACCCTGTCTCAAAAAACCAAAAAAAAAAAAAAAAAGATCCTATCTCTCAGGAGGTGGAGGCACAAAGATCAGGAGTTCAAGGCCAGGGCTTGAAAAAAAATAATTTAATTTTTTAGCATGGATGTTTTGCTGGCACAATGTTTGTATGTCATTTGCTTGCACAGAGGCCAGAAGATGGTACTAGATCCCCTGAAACTGTTACAGACATCTGTGAGCTGCCATGTGGGTGCTGGAAACTGAACTGGGGTCCTCTGGAAGAGCAGCCAGTGCGCTTAACCACTGAGCCATCTCTCCATCCTCTTATGCATATCAGACTTGAAACCAGCTTGAGCTTTGTAACAGATCCTCTCTGTGAGAAACGGTGGTGACAGCAACAACAAAACCACTTGGCCACTTTGGATCATGAAAGAGGGGCAGCTAAGTGGATGAGGGGGTGGACAGGGGATGAAGGGGGCAGCTAGAAGGTGTGAGAGTGCACGAAGTCCCCCGAGTGAGGGCCGGAGCCACTGTGACAATCCTCTTGTGGTCACTTCCCAGGTCAGCGCACCATCGGGGTCATCACCAAGCTGGACCTGATGGACGAGGGCACAGATGCTCGGGATGTGCTGGAGAACAAGCTGCTCCCTTTGCGCAGAGGTGGGCAAAGGGTAGCCTCTCCCCCACCCGCCTTCCTGGAGCTGCCCCACATCCCACCATCTCCCTCCCCGGTGGGCTGACTGACCCTTGACCTTGACCCTTGACCTTGACCCTGTCCCACAGGCTACATTGGTGTGGTGAACCGGAGCCAGAAGGACATAGATGGCAAGAAGGACATCACAGCTGCCCTGGCTGCTGAGCGCAAATTCTTCCTCTCCCACCCATCCTACCGCCACTTGGCTGACCGCATGGGCACGCCCTACCTGCAGAAGGTCCTCAACCAGGTAGGGGGGCAGGCCAGGCCAGGGCGGGGGGGGGGGGGGGAACAGGAATAATTTCAAGTACCTCTTTGTTTGTGTTTTGTCTTTTGAAGTTTTATTTTATTTTATATGTATAGCTGTTTTGTCTGTGCCTGGTGCCTGGGGATGTCAGAGGAGAGTATTAGCCATCCCCACCACCCCCACCCCCGACCAGAGTTACAGATGGTTTCAAGCTGTCATGTGATTGCTGGGAATCAAACCTGGGTCCTCTACAAGAGCAAGTCAATGCTCTCAATTGCAAAGCTCTTCTTCCCGGCTTTCTCAATAAGATGTTAAGGGTGACCAAGATAGATTAGCATCCAGTGCAGAACCACCTAGATCCAGAGAAGGGAAGCCACTTGCCCCAATTCCACGAGGAGGTAGTGACAAGGATTTTGCTGACCTTTTCCTGTCTGGGACGTGGAAGGGGAGCCCTAGAACCCGAAGCATTTTGTGTGGATGGCGGCACTGACTAGTGATTGGAATGATTCAGTTGTGCATCCTGGTCCTTTTGTCAGGATCCAGAGAGGCTGATTCAGAAACATTCTAGAAGCTTCCCTGGGATGTTTCCCCTTCTGGAGTGTGTGTAGGGGCAGTCAAGACTACCACAGATCTGGACTCCAATCTCTACTTCATTACTCACCCTCTGTGACACTCCTCTCTGAAAAAGAGGACAGTAGTGACCAGACCCTGCCTGCCCCATACTGTCCCCACGAGGTGATAGGGTATAGGCAAACCGAGCAGACTCAAGCACATGAACTTGAAAATTACCTTTAGGTAATTGAAGCCCAGAGGGTGCAAGCCTTCCCTGCCTGCCTAAAAATATTCAGTTACTCAAAATAAGGTAGCTTTAAGTATGGATCCAGATTCCTGGCTTCTGTCAGAAACCGAGCTATGGCAATTGATTCTAAAAGCTCATCTCTGGGAGTACCTGCAGAGCTCCCGGCCTGCCTGCTATTGCAGAGGTTCTCAGTCTGTGGATTGCAACCCCTTCGGGGGTTGAATGACCCTTTCACAGAGGTTGCATGTCAGATATCCTGCATATCAGATATTTACATTACTATTCATGACAGTAGCAAAGTTACAGTTGTGAAGTATCAACAAAAATAATCTTATGGTTGGGGTCACCATAATAGGAGGAACTGCATTAAAGGGTCGCAGCATCTGGAAGGCTGAGAACCACTGCTCTACAGCTTCTGGCCTGGTCCTCCTCAGCTCCGTGCCTCGTGCCTCCCAGCATCCACACTGCCCCCTGACCTCTTTCCCTCCCCACGCCTAGGCCTGTGGGTATTTAGGCTTGTGACCTTGACTTTAACCTTTTCCTTACTTGCCACGCCCAGCAACTGACCAACCACATCCGGGACACACTGCCCGGACTTCGGAACAAGCTGCAGAGCCAGCTGCTGTCCATTGAGAAAGAGGTGGATGAGTACAAGAACTTCCGACCAGATGACCCGGCGCGCAAGACCAAGGCCCTGCTGCAGTAAGGCTCCTGGCCCCAGTCCCCAGGGTTGAACCTCCAGCCCCTCCCACCCTCCAGGGCCCGGGGATCCCTCCTTTGCATCCTCAGGCCACGCCCCTCTCCCACACAGAATGGTCCAGCAGTTTGCAGTGGACTTTGAGAAGCGCATCGAGGGTTCTGGAGACCAGATCGACACTTATGAGCTGTCAGGTGGAGCCCGCATTAACCGGATCTTCCACGAACGCTTCCCTTTTGAGCTGGTTAAGGTAAGGTCAGGCGGAGGGAGAGGGGAGGGGCTGTCTATCTCCTAGTGGCAGGGCTGACACTGACCTGCCCCCTGTCTGTTCACCACAGATGGAGTTTGATGAGAAGGAACTTCGAAGGGAGATCAGCTATGCTATCAAGAATATCCATGGCATCAGGCATGTACTGGGACCAGGGTGGGGTCTGCACCGTTAGTCAAAGGGCGCAGGGCCTGAAGGAGCCTCTGGCAGGAAGGACCTGAGAGTCCTGGTCTTCAATCCCCTCAACCCCAACTTTTTGGCTCCTTACTCGACAGGCTCCAGCTAAGGGAGGTAGCTGGGGGGCCTGGGCTCCCCACAGTCTCCAATCCCCTGGCCTCCTTGGCTGCTCTTGGGAGAGTGACCTGGAGGCACAGGGTACAGGTGTCCAGGGAAGCACTCTATAGGGATGGGTGCAGCTCTCCCCAGGGTGCCGCGACTCTGCCCAGTGCCACCCAAGTAGCTAAGCAAAGGGTAGGGTTACTGGGTAGGGCCTGGGACATGGCACCCAGATATCGTTCTAAATTGCTTTATGAGGGGAGTTTTCAACTTGTCAGACCCTCTCCCCCAGATTCCTATTAGCTCTGCCTCCCCCATTTTACCCACTCCCCTCTTAATCCACCCCTTGGTACAGAAAGGAGGGCTGGGGAGATTGATCCTGCTGCTTAGACACCACCACCCCGCTCAGGGACCTAGACTCTGACTGGCACTATGCCCACCTGACACCTTTGTGAACAAGACAGAAGAGCCCTGTGCTCCTCCTGTAGGCTCCATGTCTTGGCATGAAATTTACTATTTAATAACTGTGTTGGCCTAGTCAGAAGATCTAGTCTCCCAGTATCTCAGTTCTCAGAACAGCTTTTAAGGAGGCCTTGGTTTGGCAATTTCCAAAGAGTTTGGGGATATAGAACTTTTTACAGCAACACTTAAGAGGGAGCAGAAGGTACACAGGAGAGACTCAAACAGAATTGTCTGGTCCAAGGATCACTGATGGAAAACCTTTCAGTAGAACCTCCCAACCCATTGACTAGATGGGGACATTGAGGCCCAGAAAGGGTAGTGGGAGGACTCTTCCCCCAGGCACAGCCAGGGGCTGGAGAGGGATCCTGGCCAGGCACTCTTAGCAAGTGCCAGCCTGTGACACTGTGCCCTTCTCCTGCTCCGGGTGTTCAGAACGGGGCTGTTTACCCCAGACATGGCCTTTGAAACCATTGTGAAAAAGCAGGTGAAGAAGATTCGAGAGCCGTGTCTCAAGTGTGTGGACATGGTTATCTCAGAGCTAATCAGCACGGTTAGACAGTGCACCAAGAAGGTAACAGGCAGCCTTCGGCCAGCCCCCCTCAGCCCCACCTCTGCTCCCTCCTGCACTGCTCAGCCAGTCCCCACATACCCCACCGCCTCCTCGGTAGCATGCACAGGCCTCAGCGGGGTGGGGAAGGACCTGGACAGGGGAGCCCTCTGAGGGAGCCTCACCCACACCTTGATCCCCTGGTCTGGGGAATCAAAGAATTGGACACTGAGAGATCTCCCCTGGCTCAGAAAGAATGATGTTTAAGGGAACCCTGGGCTCCTGCCTTCCACAGATGTGGGGTTACCTTCCACGGCTCTCAAAGGGTCTTAGGGAATCCTCAACCTGAGGAGGGACATGTGAGGGACAGGACCTTCTGAGGTACTGTGTGGGAACCTGGGCAGCCAGAGGAGTGCAGAGGACCCATGTCTCCCTGTTGTCCTTCATCGTCTTCACCCTCCCACCCCTCTTTGGGGACTGTCACTCAGGCACTCCATCCCCCCTTCCACATTCACCTTTCCAGGGACATCCAGCCTCAAAACTGTCCAGGATGGCAGGGCTTGGAGGAAGTTGCTCATTTCTCACAGCAGGGAAACTGAGGCTCAGAGCACTGAATGACCTACCAGGCCATGCCTGCTAAGAAGCGGCAGAGCTGTTGCTGGAAGCTGGAGCTGTGGACTCTTAAGTCCAGGGCTCACTGGCTCCACCTAGGACCCCCCCTCCCTCCCCACTGCTGCCTTGGCACCTCTCAATCACCGCTCTCTCTCTGTCTCCTCGCCTCTTCTTGCTTTCTGTCTTTTGGAGCTAAGTTCCCATGGGCCTGTTAGGAGGAAAGGCAAGGGATGCCCCTTGAGGAGAAAGGAAGGAGCCAGGGCAGAGAAGGAGGTTAGAGCAGGGAGTGGGGTGGGGGTGGGGGTGGGGAGGGGGATGAGCTGCTACATGAAGCTCCAGGAGGCTTCACAGGCCGTGCCAGTGGGCAGTGCACAGCCTAGGCGGCAGTGCACAGCCTAGGCAGCCGAGCACTCTAGCAGAGGTTGCTGATGGGGCTGGACTTCTGAGTCTGGTTGAAGCAATTCAGGGACACTCAAAAGCCTAGACTTGCATAGGATGTGTGGCCAGGTCCTGGTCTGGGTCAGGTCCTTAGGAGGACCCAAAGGGCATCGGAAAAGAGCACAGAGGAGGATTGTAGGGGGCATCCCTGGGGCAGAGGATCTGAACTGGAAAGGGCTCTCTCAGAACAGGGGTTTGGTCCCTTACACCTTTGGCCATAACCCCAGAGCCCTGGGGGAGGGGGTACCTGGCAGCACCTGGCAGGTGCAACCCTGGGAGAGGTGGGGGGGGCTGGGTCCCACGCTCACGGTGTCTTCTGTTTTCTCTCTCTCTCTCTTTGTTGGTGTCTCTCTCTCTCTCTCCCCCCCCCCCCCCCCCCATGCCTGGCCATCCTCACCCACCCTTGAGCCCGGCCGCTTGGCTTTCACTCCCATCTTCTGCCCACCCGGCTGCTCCCCTTCCTGCCCCCTCCTCTCCCTCCTCCTCGGGTGCAGGACAGGCCTCTTCACACCTGACCTCGCTTTTGAAGCCACAGTGAAAAAGCAGGTGCAGAAGCTCAAAGAGCCCAGTATCAAGTGTGTGGACATGGTAGTCAGTGAGCTCACGTCCACCATCAGAAAGTGTAGTGAAAAGGTATGGCGGCCGCCTGGGAGGGGCTGGGCCCAGCCAGCACCACGTCCCAGTGGTTATGGCTTGCCTTGGGCAGAACCATCTGCCTTGCAGATGTGATGGCCACTTGGCTCCCCACTGGAACCTAGGCTGTCCAGGGCCTGAGATTTCCTGCCATCTTATAACCCTGAGATTGCCTTCACTCAGGATCCTGCCAGACCCTTCTCCCTGCCAGAGGGCTGTACCTCACCCCCACGGTTCTCCTCTCCATGGGTAGGGGTGACTGTACAGTAGCAGCCATGGCGATGGCAGGGGATGGTGGCTGTCTACTGAGCAGCTACTATCTGCTTCGGTGGGCTGAGTGCTGGCCCTTACTATAGGACTTATTTCTCTCAACAGCTCTGAGCAGCGGGTAGCATCATTATCTTTGTAACCAGACAGATCTTAGGAAATGCAGAGTGGGACTCAGATGGGGGGGGGTCCAGGGTCAGGGACCTCTTGGGACAGGAAAGCCAATCCCAGGACCTCAAAACCAACCTGCCCTAAAATGTGTTGGATTCCTCAGTTCTAGCACTCTGTCTAAGTCAGGCATGGGCAGCCTCTTTGGGAGCTGTCTGTGACCTTTTCCGTGTCTTTCCTCCTATCTGTCCACCTGGCCATTTTGAGGATTTTTAGCCAGGCTGTCCAAAATAGCACTTGCTTTCAGCATGCAGAAGGGCCATTGGCCGTGGGAACTTTGCCAGAATCCTCATACTGTCCCTGAATGGGAAAATGTCCATTGAGCTGAGGTATACATGTGGGGTACACATCTGCCTTGACTTCAAGGTTCTAGTGAGCATTACCCAATATCTCTGTGCCCTACTCTGGGGGCGGGGGGTCCCAGTGTCTTGGTGCAGAGGCTGGTCCATAGGCCCTTTGTCAGGCTCAGTCCATAGCGGCGACAATTTCAGGTCTCAGTGTCTCAGGCACTGAGCATGCCCCAGCGCTTGCATTTCATTTGTCTTCTCTTCTTTCCCTTCCCCTCCCTTCTCCCTCCTTCTTCCTTTATTTTATTTATTTATTTATTTATTTTGAGATATAGACTCGCTCTCTTGCCCAGGCTAGCCTAGAATTTACTATGTAGCCCAGGCTGACCTGACTCCATAGCAGGCCTTCTGTCTTAGTCTCCTGAGTGGTAGCAGTAAAGGCATGAGCCACTACACACACCTTGAAAACTTCCATTATTTCTAGGCTGGCCAGGTGGTTCAGTGAGTAAAGCCACCACTGTACATGTGTGCCTGCACATCACGCACTCACACACTCACACACACACACACACTCACACACACACACACCACACACACACCAC
>JADRCD010225487.1:0-18770 GCA_019843815.1 Montemys delectorum | reverse complement strand
TCCTATATTGTTTAGTTTACATGTTCATGGATAGAAAACTCTAATTGCAATATTTAAATTCTCAGATTTTAATGTTGATTACACTTATGAGTTCTCAGAAATTAATATCAATATTAAAGGTTGTTCTTTTTAAAACAACTATAAGCATGCTGTCACTGAAATAAAATAAAAGATTTGCAGTGATATATCTAGTTTTTAAGTGAAAAATTGAATTTAAAAATTGCAAGTTCTGGTTATTATATTATTATGTACTTATTAAAACAGATTAAGCTATTAACATTGATATAGATATCAGTCAATACCAAATACATTACAAATATAAGTGCTTTATGATAGTAAATAGAAAGCATGTATGAAAAAGCTTTAACAGGGTATTTTACTGGACAATACTTTAATTCAATCTCCTACATCTTTTCAGGCATGACTTTACACTTAAGAAAAGTCATTCTGTTACTATCCAGTTTCATTTTATTTTTTAGTTTGATTCTACTAAAAAGCCATGTGATTTACATTTCTAACAAAAATGCATGATGATTTCTAAAAAATCATAAATGATCAATGCATTCTTGTTAAACTTTGGTTGAATATTGTAAGTCATGTCCCTATTCTTTTATTCTTTGTTCTAAAAATTCAAAATAAACATTGTCAATGAAATGCTTCATCACCTAAAGGCACTTGACACCCAGCCTGACATCCTGAGTTAGACCCTAGGATTTACATAGAGGTGGACAGAACTGACCCCTTCAAGGTGTCTGTCTCTGACTCTGACCACTTACTTGTGCAACATTCCACATGTGTGCACGCACACACAAACACACACACACTCACACACACACACAATTAATTAATAATAAAAATTCAGAATAAAAAGTGTATATCTCATCTTTCCAACTGTTCATAGTGGAAGTTGATTAACTGTCCTTCTTCATCCTTATGAAGTGCACATCTCTGTGGCCTGATTTTACCTCATGTGCTTGTTCTTTCTATATTTTTGTTATTAGTTTGCTTCTGCTAGGAAGTGGTCATTTTCCGTATTTCAATAATATTTTACAGCATTTTCTGTTTTTTTCTAGATATTCAAAGATTTCTATATATACTAGTGAGAAATAACTCAAAAGTTGGCACTTTATTTCATGATAAAACTATGACTTGAAGAATTAGAAAAGGAAAATTAAGGGATTTTCATTAGTTTTTTTATTTGTTTCCATTAAAGTAGTTATAATATAGAGATATACTTGTTGATGGAATACAATGTAAAGCTAAATTGAACATACAGGGTGCACATTCTTGTGTTACCTATACATTCCCTGCAGTAAGTAGTGCTAAGCAGAAATCTCAGCTTGTACATCTCTTCTCATGTAGGTGTTTGAAATAGCTGACATAGTTGATCAGATGTCACCTTGGGGCATGCTGCGGATCCCACGGCCACTCATTATGATCCGAGCTTTCAGGATTTATTTCCGATTCGAACTGCCAAGGACAAGAATTACAAACATTTTAAAGTATGCATACCTTGGTATATACATTAAGGGGGAATGTTTATGAAAACTGGGGGGGGGGTGCATTTAATTTATTTTATCTAACATTTCTCTTTTCCTTAGGCGGTCAGGAGAACAAATATGGAGTGTTTCAATTTTCCTCCTTTTCTTCCTTCTTCTGTATGGGATTTTAGGAGTTCAAATGTTTGGAACATTTACCTACCACTGCGTAGTCAATGACACAAAGCCAGGGTAAGTTTTTCTTTTGTTTCTTAGCTACACTTTAAGTGTAGGTGATTAACAAGGACATTTCTGAGTGTGTGTGTGCGTGTGTGTGTGTGTGTGTGTGTGTGTGTGTGCATGTGCGTGTGTGTGTGAAATTGTCACATGCTTTAAAAATAAGTTTTTTGGATATTTTGTGTTATTTTTTCTTTGCCAACTTCACATTATTTTATCCAACTTTGAGCCAAATGTTCACAGCAAGCTATATCAAAAAGTATAATCTAGTTGTAATGAATATTAAGCAAAGACAAACCTTTCAGAGAGTGGCCAAATGGGGACTGTGGCTCACTTCTGAAGCTAACAAAACTTTGGAAGATATCCATGGTATTAGTTTGTTTGAGAAAATAAAACCCTCATTCTTATAGTTCATACCACTGGTCATCCTTTCCTTAAAAACAGCTTCCTGGCTGATTTCAGTAACATTTCCAGGTGAAGGATAGCTATCTGCTGTATCTGTGTATCTCAAGGATGGAGATTGCCATTTAGCATGGGAGAGTGAGGTAGCTGGTGTATGGTGCTGGTAGAGCCTGCTCTCTTGCAGAACACCCATCACATCACTAGGACAAGCACTGATAGAGAGTAATGGGAGGAAAGAGCAGAGCTGACGGCCAGCCCCTGGACACATGTTACAAGTGGTATACACTAGATGTTGACTGGGCATCTGAGTTTGGGATTCCATGTTCAGCCCACAGATGCTCAATAGTTACAACTATAAAGTGTAGAGCAAAAGGACAGTGAGGCAGAGATTGATTTTACTACTTCTATTCATGTCTTCGAGCAGGGATGGATCTGTTTACAAATAAAAGACTCACAAATTATATTTAAGAAAAATCTCCATTGGGATGATAGAATGTAACATACACTGCTTTGTTGAATTTTAAAGGAGACTCATTTATGTTTGCATTAAAATTCATCAGAAAATGAGGTTTTTAAAAAACATGCAGCTTTTATAATTCCTGCGATTTTTTTTTATTTGGAGGATATTTTTTCCTTTAGTGAATACATGAAAATATTTACACATGCACCTACACAAATGATTATATTATACAAGGAATGATAAAATTGGTTCAAAGTCAATACTCTTAGCTTATATAATGTCAGGCCATTCCTCTATGATTGTATGTAAATTGTCTTCTGCAAGCATATTTCAAAAATTAAAATGACAAAGTAATTCGCAAAAACTTCAGTGAGTTTTTACTGGTTGTATATGAAACATCAGAAACCTCTTAGCAAATATGGTCATGTTTTTACTTTTGTTATGTTTTACTTATGTGTGTGGGTGTGGGGGTATACATGTGCTACCGCATGCTCGTGGATGTTAGAGGACAGCCTGGAGAATCAGTTCTAGTCAGTTCTCTCCTTCCATCACACGTGTTTGAGGGATGAGAGTCAGGTGGGTTTACCCTCGGAGCCACTTTGCTGACCCATTTTACCCTTATTTAACAGTTATATACATACATATCATGTTTATCTACAAGTTTGTCTTGGGTTCACAGGAATATGTGTGCTCTTTGATTATGAACAGTGAGAAAAGGAATTAGTTTTTACCACTTATAACTTCATACAATCCACAAACCACAAGAAACTCAAGAAGAAGAAAGATCAAAGTGTAGACATTTCGATGCTTCTTAGAAGAGGAAACAAAATAGCCATAGAAGGAGTTGCAGAGACAAAGTGTGGAGCAGAGACTGAAGGAAGGATAATCCAGAGACTGCCCCACCTGGGGATCCTTCCCATATACAATCACCAAACCCAGACACTATTGTGGATGCCAGCGTGCTAGCTGACAGGAGCCTGATATAGCTGTCTCCTGAGAGGCTCTGACAGTGCCCAACAAATATAGATGTGGAGGCTCACAGCCATTAATTGGACTGAGCACAGGGTCCCCAGTGAAGGAGCTAGAGAAAGGACCCAAGGAGCTGAAGGAGTTTGCAGTCCCATAGGAGGAACAACAATATGAACTAACCAGTAACCCCAGAGCTCCCAGGGACTAAACCACCAACCAAAGAGTACGCATGGTGGAACTCATGGCTCCAGCTGCATATGCAGCAGAGGATGACCGAGTCGGTCATCAGGGGAAGGAAAGGCCCTTGGTCCTGTGAAGGATCTATTCCCCAGTGTAGGAGAATGCCAGGGCCAGAAAGCAGGAGAGGGTAGGTAGGTGAGCAGGGGGAGGGGGAAGGGAATAGGGCTTTTTTTTTCAGAGGGGAAACTGGGAAAAGGGAGAACATTTGAAATGTAAATAAAGAAAATACCTAGTAAAAAATAGAATTTCATACCAGTTTATTTGTTGTTGAGGCAGGGTATAATGACATGAATGTCCACAAGAGCCGTTATGAAACTGATTACTTTCAAATTGATTTTAAAAATTACTAAAATTTAAACCCATATTTTCTGTCCATTTTTATTCCCCCAAAATAGACACAAAGGGAAACTTTTATAATGAAAATTTGGTTTTCTGAATATATTATTTTCTCAAATATCACAATTCTATTCCTCTTTTATTTAACCACAACCTGAGGTTGTATTGATATATAAAAGCTTGTATGTAATATATATGCATATGTATATATGTGGATACATACATTTATATACTATGTATATATAGTACATAGACTATATATATGTATATATATAGTATACACATGGAATTTATTATTACATTTTTGCTCATGAGAAATATTATTAGTCTTCAAAAAGATTATCTTCACAAATAAATGAGAAATATTTCTTCCTACTTTACTTTTTAAATATTTTTTTGGTTTTTGAAAATTTCTTATTAGTATTTTATTTATTTACAATCAAGCTGTTCCCACCCTTTGGTCCCCCCTCCAAAAGTTCCTCCCCCCCTCCATCTCCAGGAGGATATTCCTCCACCCCAATACTCCCCCCCTCCCTGGGGCCTCAAATTAGGTGCATCTTCTCCCACTGAGGCCAGACCAGGCAGTCCTCGGCTGTACATGTGTGTGTGTGTTGGGGGCGGGTGGGCTCCGACTAGCTCCTGTATGCTGTCTGGTTGGTGGCTTAGTCTCTGGGAGTTTCCAGGGTTTCGGGTTAGTTGAGACTGTTGGTCTTCCTACAGGATATCCTCCTCCTCAGCTTCTTCCATCCTTCCCCTAGTTGAACTTTGTGGGTCCCCAAGTTCAGTCCAATGGCTGGGTGTAAGTATCTGCTTTTGTCTCAGTCAGCTGCTGGTTGTGTCTCTAAGAGGACAGCCATGCTAATGCTTCTGTCTGTAAGCACACCATAGCATCAGTGATAGTGTCAGGCTTTGGTTTCCCTACTCGGGCCAGTCACTGGATTGCCTTTTCCTTAGTCACTTTCCCATTTTCTTTCCTGTAGTTCTTTGAAACAGAAACAATTCTGGGTCAGAGTTTTTGACTGTGCGTTGGTAACACCATCCCTCCTCTTGATGCCCTGTCTTTCTACTTGAGGTGGACTCTTCGAGCTCCTTCTCCCCACTCTTGGGCATTTTTCTACGTTCACTTCCATAGAGTCTGAGAGTCTCTTACCTCCCTAGTTTTTGGTACTTTCTAGAGGGTCCCCTAGCACACATCTTGATGAGGCTGCATATTTTCTTTCATTCTGCTGGCCCTCTGGGCTTCTCTCCTGCCCCCCAACCTGATCCTGTGGTTTTTACAGGAAATTTTATATACATTTACCAGGACTCTCACCATTCCGCTGCCCCTCTATACCCAGCACCCTCCCAGCCTCTCACAGAGTTAGACTAGTGTGTCCCATAGAGTAAGATGGATGTGAGACTGATAGACTCCTTGCTTTTATCTTTCTAAAATTCAGGAATGAAACTCTACAAGTCTGCTTTGGTTTGTTGTGGTAGTATTGGCAGGGGTAAGGAGATTTTTGCATTATTAATGAATAGAATTAACATTTTAATATTTAATCTTTTTCTGTAAGGTGTGCCAAATTTTGTTTTCAACAGAACCTACTTATTTTTGTAACTTGTCAACACTGGCCTAATGTTTATAAAATATTGTCTGGTTATCCTTCACATAGTTGTTGGATCTGTTGGAATCAGCCATGTTTCAATCCTGATATTAGTGGTTTATATTTTTATTTCCTTTTAAGCTCAACTTGGTAGTTTTTTTATTAGATATTTTCTTTATTTACATGTCATATAATATCTCCTTTCCCAGTTTCCCCTTTGGAAAAAAATAAACAAACAAACAACAACAACAACAACAACAACAACAATAAAAGCCCTGTTCCCTCCCCCTCCCCCTGCTCACCAACCCACCCTCTCCTACTTTCTGGCCCTGGCATTCCCCTACACTGGGGCATAGAGCTTTCACAGAACCAAGGGCCTCTCCTCCCATTAATGACCTACTATGCCATCCTCTGCTACATAAGTTGCTGAAGCCATGAGTTCCACCATGTATACTCTTTGGTTGGTGGTTTAGTCCCTGGGAGCTCTGAGGGTACTAGTTAGTTCATATTGTTATTTGTCCTAAGGGGCTGTAAACCTTGCAGCTCCTTGGGTCCTTTTTCTAGCTCCTTCATTGGGGACCCTGTACTCAGTCCAATGGATGGCTGTGAGCCTCTACTTCTGTATTAGTCGGGTACTGTCAGAGCCTCTCAGGAGACAGCTATATCAGCTATATCCTGTCAGCTAGCACTTGCTGGTATCCACAATAGTGTCTGGATTTGATAATTGAATATGAGAAGGATGCCCAGGTAGAGCAGACTCTGGATTGTCTTTCTTTCAGTATCTGCTCCATATTTTGTCTCTGCAACTCCTTCCTTGGGTATTTTGCTCCCCCTTTTAAAAAGGATCAAAGTATCCACACTTTGGTCTTCCTTCTTTTTGAGTTTCTTGTGGTTTGTGGATTGTATATTGTATATTCCAAGCTTCTGGGCTAATATCCACTTATCAGTGAGTGTGTACCATGTGTGTTCTTTTGTGATTGGGTTACGTCACTCAGGATGATACTCTCCAGATCCATCCATTTCCCTAAGAATTTCATAAATTCATTGTTTTAATAGCTGAATAGTACTCCATTGTGTAAATGTACCACATTTTCTGTATCCATTCCTCTGTTGAGGAACATCTGGGTTGTTTCCAGTTTCTGGCTATTATAAATAAGGCTGCTATGAACATAGTGGAGCATGTGACCTTATTACATGTTTGGAGCATCTTCTGGGTATATGCCCAGGAGTGGCATAGCTGGGTTCTCTGGTAGAACTATGGCCAATTTCCAGAGGAACCGCCAAACTGATTTCCAAAGTGGTTATACATGCTTGCAATCACACCAGCAATGAAGGAGTGTTCCTCTTTTTCCACAACCTCTCCAGCATCTGCTGTCACCTGAGTTTTTGATCTTAGCCATTCTGACTGGTGTGAGGTGGAATCCCAGGGTTGTTTTAATTTCCATTTCCCTAATGACTAAGGATGTTGAACATTTCTTTAGGTGCTTCTCAGCCATTCTGTATTCCTCAGTTGAGAATTTTTTGTTTAGCTCTGTACACCATTTCTAATAGGGTTATTTGATTCTCTGGAGTCTAACTTCTTGAGTTCTTATATATATTTGATATTAGCCCTCCATCAGATGTAGGATTGATAAAGATCTTTTGCCAAACTGTTGGTTGCTGTTTTTTTTTTCCTATTGACTGTGTCCTTTGTCTTACAGAAGCTTTGTAATTTTATGAGGTCCCATTTGTCAATTCTTGATCTTAGAGCATAAGCTATTGGTGTTCTGTTCAGGAAATTTTCCCCTGTGCCCATATGCTTGAGGATCTTCCCCAGTTTCTATTATATTAGTTTCAGTGTATCTGGTTTTATGTGGAGGACCTTGACCTACTTGGACGTGAGCTTTGTACAAGGAGATAGGAATGGATTGATTTGTATTCTTCTACATGCTAACTGAAAGTTGAGCCAGCATCAATTGTTGAAAATGCCATCTATTTTCCACTGGATGGTTTTAGCTCCTTTGTCAAAGATCAAGTGAACATAGGTGTGTGGGTTCATTTCTAGGTATTCAATTCTATTCCATTGATCCACCTGTCAGTCACTGTACCAATACCATGCCATTTTTATCACAACTGCTCTGTAGTACAGCTTAATTTCAGGGAGGAATGGTGATTACACCAGAGGTTCTTTTATTGTTGAAAATAGTTTTCGATATCCTAGGGTTTTTGTTATTCCAGATGAACTTACAAATTGCTCTTTCCAACTATGTGAAGAATTGGGTTGGGATTTTGATGGGGATTGCATTGAATCTGTAGATTGCTTTTGGCAAGATGGCCATTTTTACTATATTAATCCTGCCAATTCATGAGTATGGGAGATCTTTCCATCTTCTGAAATCACCTTAGATTTCCTTCTTTGAAGTTTTTGTCATACTGATCTTTTACATGCATAGTTAGAGTCACACCAAGGTATTTTATATTATTTTTGACTATTGTGAAGGGTGTTGTCTCCCTAATTTATTTCTCAGCCTGTTTATCCTTTGTGTTAGAGGAAGGCCAGTGATTTGCTTGAGTTAATTTTATATCCAGCTACTTTGATGAAGTTGTTTATCAGGTTTAGATCTCTGGTGGAACTTTTGGGGTCACTTAAGTATACTATCATATCATCAGCTAATAGTGGTAATTTGACTTCTTCCTTTCAAATTTGTATCTCTTTGATCTCCTTTTGTTGTCTAATTGCTCTGGCTAGAACTTCAAGTACAATATTAAGTAGTTAGGGAGAAAGTGGGCAGCTTTGTCTAGTCCCTGATTTTAGTGGGATTGCTTCAAGGTTCTGTCCATTTACTTTTTTGTTGGCTACTGGTTTGCTGTATATTGGTTTTACTATGTTTAGGTATGGGCCTTGAATTCCTGATCTTTCCAAGACTTTTATCATGAAGGGATGTTGGATTTTTTCAGATGTTTCCTAGGCATCTAAGGAGATGATCATATGTTTTTTTTTTCCTTTGAGTTTGTTTATATATTGAATTACATTGATGGATTTCTGTGTATTGAACCATCCCTGCATTCCTGGGATGAAGCCTACTTGAACATGATAGATTATCGTTTTGATGTGTCCTTAGATTCATTTTGCAAGAATTTTATTGAGTATTTTTGCATTGATATTCATAAGGGAAAATGGTCTGAAGTTTTCTTTATTTGTTAGGTCTTTGTGAGGTTTGGGTAAAAGAGTAATTGTGGCTTCATAGAATGAATTGGGTAGAGTATCTTCTGTTTCTATTTTGTGGAATAGTTTGAGGAGTTTTGGTATTGGGTCTTCTTTGAAGGTCTGATAAAACTCTGCATTAAACTCATCTGTTCCAGGCCTTTTTTGGTGTGGGGAGACTATTAATGACTGTTTCTATTTCTTTAGGGAATATGGAACTGTTTAGATGATTTATCTGATCTTGATTTAACTTTGGTACCTGATATCTGTCTAGAAAATTGTCCATTTCATCCAGGTTTTCCAGTTTTGTTGAGTATAGGCTTTTGTAATAGGATCTCATGATTTTTTCGATTTTCTCAGTTTTTGTTGTTATGTCTCACTTTTCATTTCTGATTTTGTTAATTAGGATACTGTCTCTGTGCCCTCTAGTTAATCTGGCTAAGGATTTATCTATTTTGTTGATTTTCTCAAAGAACCAGCTCCTGGTTTGGTTGATTCTTTGTATAGTTCTTTTTGTTTCCATTTGGTTGATTTCAGCCCTGAATTGATTATTTCCTGCTGACTCCTCTTGGATGAATTTGCTTTTTTTTTTATTCTAGAGCTTTCAGATATGCTATCAAATTGCTTGTATATACTCTCTCCAGTTATTTTTTTGGAGGCTCTCAGAGCTATTAGTTTTCCTCTTAGGACTGCTTTCATTGTGTCCCATAAGTTTGGGTATGTTGTGGCTTTATTTTAATTAAATTCTAGAGAGTCTTTAATTTCTTTCTTCATTTCTTCCTTGACAAAGTTATCACTGAGTAGAGTGATGTTAAGCTTCCATGTGTATGTGGGCTTTCTATTGTTTATATTGTTATTGAGGAGCAGCCTTAGTGCATGGTGATCTGATAGGATGCAAGGAATTATTTCAATCTTCTTGTATCTGTTGAGGCCTGTTTTGTGACCAATTATATGGTCAGTTTTGGAGAAGGTACCATGAGGTGCTGAGAAGAAGGTATATCCTTTTGTTTTAGGATAAAAAGTTCTATAGATATCTGTTAAATCCATTTGTTTCGTAACTTCTGTTAGTCTCACTGTGTCTTTGTTTAGTTTCTGTTTCCATTATCTATCCATGGCAGAGAGTGGGGTATTGAAGACTCTCACTATTATTGTGTGCTTTGAAGTTTGATAAAGTTTCTTTTATGAATGTAGATGTCCTTGCATTTCGAGCATAGAGGTTCAGAATTAAGAGTTCATCTTGGTAGATCTTACTTTGATTAGTATGAAGTGTCCATCCTTATCTTTTTTGATCACTTTAGATTGAAAGTCAATTTTATTTGGTATTAGAATTGCTACTCCAGCTTGCTTCTTGGGACCATTTGCTTGGAAAATTGTTTTCCAGCCTTTTATTCTGAGGTAATGTCTGTCTTTGTCACTGAGCTGGGTTTCCTGTATGTAACAAAATGTTGGATCCTGTTTACGTGCCCAGTCTGTTAGTCTATGTCTTTTTCTTGGAGAATTGAGTCCATTGATATTAATAGATATTAAGGAAAAGTAATTGTTGCTTCCTGTTATTTCTGTTGTTAGAGTTGGAATTCCATTCATGTGGCTATCTTCTTTTAGTTTTGTTGGAAGATTACTTTCTTGCTTTTCCAGAATTTCTTTTCTGGTCCAAACTATTTGGAGTTCTGCAGGTTTCTTGTATGTTCATGGGCATCTCTTTTTTTAGGTTAGGGAAGTTTTCGTCTATAATTTTGTTGAAGATATTTACTGGCCCTTTAAGTTGGAAGTCTTCATTCTCTTCTATACATATCATCCTTAGGTTTGGTCTTCTCATTGTGTCTTAGATTTTCTGGATCTTTTGGGTTAGGAGCTTTTTGCATTTTGAGTTTTCTTTGACTGTTGTGTCAATGTTTTCTTTGGTATCTTCTGTACCTGAGATTCTGTCTTCTATCTCTTGTATTCTGTTGTTGATGCTTGCATCTGTGGCTCCTGAGGTTTCCTAGGTTTTCTATCTCCAGAGTTGTCTCTCTTTGTGATTTCTTAATTGTTTCTACTTCCCTTTTTATAGGTCTTGAATGGTTTTGCTCAATTCCTTCACCTGTTTGGTTGTAGTTTCCTGTAATTCTTTAAGGGATTTTTGTATTTCCTTTTTATGGGTTTCTACTTATTTACTCATGTTCTCCTGTAATTCTTTAAGGGATTTTGTGTTTCCTCTTTAAGGGCTTATACCTGTTTACCTGTGTTTTCCTGTATTTCTTTAAGGGAGTTATTTATATCCTTCTTGAATTCCTCTATCAACAGATTTTAGATCCAAATCTTGCTTTTCTGGTGTGTTGGGGTATCCAGGACTTGCTGTTGTAGGAGTACTAGGTTCTGATGATGCCATGTAGTCTTGTTGGTACGATTCTTGTGTTTGCCTTTTGCCATCTGTTAATCTCTGGTGTTAGGTGTTCTTGCTGTCTGTGGCTGGAACTTGTTCTTCTTGTGAGTCTGTAAGCCTGTATCAGCACTCTTGGGAGATCAGCTCTTCCCTGTAAAGACCCATGCCCAGAGAACTGTGAATCAGCAGTTTCTCCTGGGTGCAGATGAATGAGTGAAGGACCCTGTCCTAGTTGCTCTGCAGCTTCTGTGGCCTGTGCATCCAGGCTGGTCCTGTCGAGTCCTGGGGTCAGAGCAATCCCTGGAGAGAAGGTCTCTGCTTGCAGGAAAGGTGCACAGAGGGTTGTGGCTCAGCCATCCCTCCTAGTTGTAGATGGAAGTAGAAAGGACTCTGTCCCAGCTGCTCTGCTGCTTCTGTGGCCTGTGCCTCCTGGCTGGTCCCACCTTCTATTTGGTAGTTTTATGTATCTATTCTCTCACACACAGGAGAGCTATGTGTTTGTTTTAATGTTCTCTGCAGTTACTTTGCTTTCTTTATCCATTACTTCTCTTATCATTACTTTTTCTTGTTTTCTAGAGTTCTCTTCATCTTGTTTCTTCAGATGAAATATGTTACTGCCTTTAAAAATTTCTCCTTTTGCCCCTATTGATGATCGAATTTGCAATCCTCTACTATATACCTGCTTCCAGTACATTCAATCCCACCCTGTATAGTCCTTGATTGGTGGTTGGGTCCCTGGGAGCTCTGAGGGTACTAGTTAGTAATTGTTGTTCGTCCTAAGGGGCTGCAAACAACTGGTGCTTTCTGGACTTTCATTACTCTTTAAAGTGCATCCAGTTACTTCTACGATTTTGTCCTTAAATCTCTGAAGCAGGGTTCAACAAGTTATTATTTTGAAAGACCAAATAAACAATGTGGACTTGAAGGTCAAAAAAAAAAATTTCTCCTTTTAAATACATGTTCCTGAAGATAGACACTTCCTTCTAAGTGCCCCCTAAGTACATCTTCAAACTTTGATGTTTAGTATTTAATTATTATTTAATCAATTTTTTTCTTTTTACTTCTATTATCTTTCTTGACCTGGAGGTTATGTAGAAGTCTGTATTTATTTATTTATTTATTTATGTGGCTTTTTGTCCTTTGTTTTGTTTTGTTTTTGGTATGAGAGAATTTTAAAAGAATTTTATGTTGCTATGTAATTTCATTCAATTATGATTAATAATGATTCAAGTATGATTAATAATCCTTGCAATGATCATTTTGGGGGATGGCATATGTTCTAAATAGTTGCCATTGCATGAAATTCACAAAGTTCTCAATTTTTGCATCTAATTTTGGTCAAGGTATTTGGTGACATTTTACCTGCTCGTTCTATAATTACAAAATAGCATCACTATATTTTCTTAACATGATAGAACATCCCTTTTTCTCTTTTAGTTCCACCAGGTATTTTTTTTTCTTTTCTGCAGCTTAGGAGTCTAATTAAGCAAATGAACCCAAGAGGTCCTGTCTTTCTGATGAACTAACCTTTCTATAGTTATACATATCTAATGCTTCTGAGTTCGTTTTGGTGAAGTCAAGATACAGAGTGAATGACCTTTCAAAGTTCCCTTCATAATAACAATTAGATTTTGAACTCTAAAATAATCCACTTTTATTTAGCCAGGTTTTCTCTTATTAACAGTTGATGTGTTCCGGAAGCTGTTTAAACTAGATGTGCTTTGTTTTGTTCCTATACTTCCAGTAAAAGGAAGTAAATGGCAATCCCACCACCCACTATTACAAACCATTAACTGTAAGGCCACATTGGTAAGAAGGACCTAAGCTCATTGAGAGGAATTAAGAGGTAACCTGGTAACAAGTGAGTTTGTCTTAGTTGACCAGATACCCTAGTCAGCAGCTTGAATTCTATTGTTGCAAACCTTGTAATATCTACGCGCACACACACACACACACACACACACACACACACACACATTTGTATGAGAAACCAACCAGTAGATATGTGTTTGTCCCTCCTATATTTGTCCAACTGTGACTCCTATACACTGTTACTAGGACAGGAAGTGGTAGAACTACTTTTAATAACAGCTTGACAGATTTTCCTTTAGAAAAACTGAGCCTAGTACCACCTTTTCATATGCAAATTTTCAGTCTGCAGGTGGGTCTTTTCCCATGGTCTCCATTGTGTTCAATGGATACATTGACTGTCTTTTAATAATGAACTTCCAGGAACAGTGTGGATTTGCACATGAGGTCATTTCTAGCTCATAGTCTTTCAGACTGGGAGCTCTGGCTCTTCATCATGTAGGTCTAGAAGCCCAGCTCTGTTCATGTCACCATGTTGCCAACCTCTCTCCTGATATTCCTAATACATGTGTGTTTTGCCATTTGGAAATGAATTTTTCTTTTTTATGAATTGTTATTTACAGTTTTTTTCAAACAGGAGCTTTTTATTTCTAAATAATGAATCAGGGAGTATCAATTTTTTAATTTTTGCTAGTTTACTATTCATTATTTTACTAATAAAGATTACAGTATTTGGATACTTATTAATTATTCTTTAAAGGTTTCATTCATGGATGCAATGTTTTAGTCATTTTCATCTGTTATTATTCTGTTGCATAAAGCTTTTATTCAACAGTTAGTTGTTTGAGTGGATGGAGTTGACTTCAGTGTAGGACATCTTTCCAATAGCACCCAGGAGTCCTCCTCCTCCTCCCCACCTCCTCCTTTCCCTCCTTCTCCTCTACCTACTGCTCTTCCTCCTTCTCTTCTTCTTTCTTCTCCTCTTCCTACTGCTCCTTCTCTTCCTCCTCCTCCTCTTCTTTCTCCTTATTACTTCTTCCACAAGTTTATCTTTCTCCTTTCTTATTTCTTTATTGTCTTATTTTCTCATTATTTTGCAAGTTCTGTAAGGCCACATATAATAAAGGTTTAAGGAATTAATTATGTAGTGTAGCCATTTCCTTATCCCTAATACTGGGATTCTAGCGCAGAATTAATACTTATTAACGATTTATATAAGGTGTGGTAGACAGAATATTTTACTTGGACAGATAATAACATTATCCCAAATTAACATGAAAAAGAAAATAAACAAAGTAAGTCACTATACAAGGCAGAGGAAATGATTAAAAGTAGAAAATCTGTGTACAAAGCAAAGAAAAGCAGTGTGTTATTCAACATGCAGGACAGGAAAATTGAAGAAGGAAAATAGAAGAGTTGGCTGTGTGGTTGAGGGAAGAAACAAACACAGGGAAGAAAATCTGTAGTTAGATTTTTTTTTTTATTTTTTCAAAGTATTTAGGTGGTTGAGTATGTCTAGATTGTTGTATACATGGATAAGAAAGTGCCAAAAAAAAATTGTGTGAGTGAGAGATAATAGCTATAGAAGTAAGGGACAGGAAAAGCAGCTGCATACGAGATTGCACACATGGGGATGAATTCAGCTTGAGCATTATTTTATTAACTATTTCTTTTACTTTTGAGATTATAATATAATTACATCACTTACCCCTCATTTCTCCTCCAAACCATCTCTTGTGCTCCTTGCTCTCCTCAAAATCATGACCTCTTTGCATTATTTGTTTTTATATGCATATAGTATATACAAATATATTCATAAATGCATAAACTGTCCTGATGTGACTGTTGTGAATTTGGTGTTCTTCTGGAACACAAAAAGGTAACAAAAGTATACACAGAAGAGCTTGAATGGTATTTAAGCTTGTGTATGTATTTCAGTAGCAAACGAGAAGCAACAACATGAATGTCTTCTGAACGCAAGTCCTTAAGTCAGTTCATTGAATTTGCATGGCCATCTCCATGTTGGACCCATTGCTGAGAACGATTGCCACTAAGTGTGTGCTGAAAGACCTCCTGAAATGCAAACACCAACCCCATTTCACCCTATTATCCTGAAGTCAGAAGTCATTACAGGGAATTTTATAAACTTTGGCAGAAGATTTGCTAGAAAATTATCTTTTGCTGGCAGTGATATAAATGAACCTGCAAGGCATGGTGTTAACTGAAATAAGCTATATACATGTAGTGCTTATGATATCATTCATGTATGGAATCTAGAAAAGTTATGAAAGTAGTAAGGATTGTAGTGTTTACCAGAGGCTAGGGGCTGGTGAGAGAAGGGGTTGGGGGTGGGGCTAATGATAAAAGATTCGAAATTCCAGGCAGATGGGAATGATAAACTTTGAGAACTCCAGCAACATGAGAGATTTGGTTATATAATATGTTGTATAATTCAAAGTGACTGGAAAGTAGACTTCAAATGTATCACTACAAAAACATTAATGGCCACCATGGTTAATTAGCTTGATTTATTCATTCATTCTATATTCTTGTGTGTATGTGTGTATGTTGCAAAGCTATGCTTAAAGATAAAGCACAGCTATGATTTGTCATTTAAAAGTAGCATTAATTTTGAGCAGGGAGAAGACTCAGTAGGTCTTATAGCACTTACTATACAAACCTGAGGACTACAGTTCTGATCTCTAGAACCCACAATCATGCCAGACAGGTATGGTAGTATACTTTTAATCATAGTATACAGAAGACACAGACAAGGGATCCCCAGAAAAAAATGGCTAAAGTGATTAACTATACTGGAAAGCTCCTAGTTCAAGATAGAGACCCTGTCCAATGAATGATCAAGGAAGAGTCCTAGTGTCAACCTATATACATTCACACACACATACACACATGCATACACACTAACACACACACACACACACACACACACACACAGAGAGAGAGAGAGAGAGAGAGAGAGAGAGAGAGAGAGAGAGAGAGACAAACACATATACCCTACAAGCAAACATACATACACATACACACAGACCCACACACACATATGCACACATACAGAGACACACACACATGCACAGGCACACACATAGACACATATGTGCACACAAATATACAGACACACAAAGACACACACATGCACACACATGCACACACAGACACTCACATACAAAGATATACACATGCACACATACACAGACACACGTAGACATACACACGCAAAGCACTCAAGTGTGCTCCCACACATGTGGATAAACATACACACATGTACACATATTAAACAATATTAATTCATTTTATCTAATAAATATGTTTGAGTCAAAAAGTAAGCTATGATTATGCTTAAGGAAGCAATGTTGCTAAGTGCTGTGAGGACTTCTAGTATTAGACTAATTAACTTGCATGCACTGTCTTCTTAATAATGGGAAATCTTTCAAATAGAAAGGTCTCACCACTGAACTCTGAGATGGATCTTTTTTAATCTGTGAGGCAAGAAGGATAAAGAATGAGGTAATTAGTTGCACACACTTTTACTTTTAAGCAACAAGCATTTCTTAAAGCGTACCGAAAAACACCTTAGCCACGTCTTCAGCAGCATTACCAGTCAAGGCTGAGATTCCTCTCTGATAACGAACTGCAATCTAAGGCAATTATGGAAAGAGTAATGATATTTGACTAAGCAAAACAGCTCATTTCCTAAAGAAAGTTGAGAAGGGCAATGGCCTGTGGCAGAAACAGGTGCTGCCAAATGCCAAGTGTGATGTCAGACATCTGCTGTGAGCTGAAAGAGAAACCCGCAAAGATGAAGCAGCAGGTGAAACAGCAGAGATGAACACTCACCTGACAGCTTAGTATCACTCCTGAGAGAGAAAGGAAATGGATTCATAGCTTCATATAAAATAAGAAAATCTTATTCCCAGGAGTGAGACAATTAGAATAGCTTTAGGTCAAGTAAAAGTAAATGTTAAAAATATAAAAGTTTTTCCTAGAGAGGGCAGAATTCAACCAAAGCTGAGATGGTTATTTGTGCTGTTTGGACCATTTGCTGTATTTAAGAAGTAAAGTGCTGTACACTATGGATACCAGGGGCCATTGTCTTTATCTCTAGTGTTCTGGGTTAATCACTAATAGCTTTATATTTTATCCTAGGAAGCTTATGTCCTTCCATGGGGCAGCTTATAGAACCTGATAGGTTTTTTGTTTTGCTTTGTTTTATGAATTATCATTAAATATTTTTCTGGAAAATATGTAAAGATGGATTTGGGAAAGTTTGACATTCCTGGTCCAAATAGAAGTACACTAAATACACTAAAGAACAAAATGAAATTGGTCTTATAAATTCCATTAATGAAAGACATCTTTGTTTAAACACATGGAACACATTATATGCTTGCATGTCATCTTCTAGTTCTTGAAGCAGAATAGCTGCTGCTTGACCAGGTCTTACTCAACCAAGACTCAAAGTCAAGAAGGATAGGCTGCCTTGAAACCTCAAAGCAGATGCACATTGCCAGCTTGAAGTTGGTCTGCCTAGGGGCTGTATTCTGATGCTTTACATCTCTGATTCTACTGTACTTTGTTCATGGGCTGCTTCCTGCATGATTATGACTCAGCCTCAGCCTTCTGACTCTTGTCATACATGATGTCTTTTCTAAATCAGCAAAGTATCCAGCAATGTAGTAAGAGGAGAAAATCATGGGAGATGGCAGAATTGCTTAAAATCCTTCATATTTAACAAGGTAATAGGATGACTAATATATATCTTTAAAATAATGTATTGTCATTTAATTTTACCATAGCTTTACTTAGTAGGCTATTTGAGAATGAACAAACAAATTGAAAAATTAATACTAAAACACTGAATTCAACAGAAAAGAACTGTTTCCTACAGAATGTGCCAAATCTGATTGTCTATTAAGAAATGGTGTCACTATTATTTTCTTCTCATATAACTCATCTTGTTTTGCAGTCCTACTAAGTCTAGAAGGAACCATTGAAATGTTTCAAAAAATCAAAATCAATAAATAATTCATCTCTCCCCAAATAAGAGCCTTGCTTTCCAGGGTGGGATTAGTTTTCCAAAGTTTCTAGCATGAAAGGAGACAAGCCAGTACAGGTAAGGCTTTTAGATTAATCCTGAAAAGGAAAGGCTAGGTAGAGGTGACAAGGAAGCAAGATGATTCTCTGAAATGAACTGGAAAGTTGTGTGGGCCAGTGTAAATAACTGGGACCACCTTCATATTATATTCAGGGCTCAGCTGTCAGCAAGACATGAATATCCTTTCCTTTCTGCCACGCACAACCTCAGTATGAGAGTCCCTGGGATGTGGTTTGGTGTGGCACCTTTCTACTACTAAGAATAAGAAAAGTGTGACATGATGTATCAGAGTCCATATTCACAATTGTTGTGGGTGCAAAAGTGTGCGTATATGTGTGTATGCATGCATGTGTGGACATGGAAACACACATGTGTATAGTTATTTCATATGGATTTACTATAATTGTGTTCTATATTTTTCTTCTTAGAACCCACTAGGTGAGTATAAAAGAAACCTTACTGATACAATAAATAACAACATACCCTCTTAGTTACATAGTATTCTTTGTTGATTGCGAATTCATTTTGTAAGATATTTCCTTTGCATCTTTAAAAAATTCTCAGGAATTTTTAAGAATTTTCATGCAATTTGGCCTC
>JADRCD010225486.1:0-11797 GCA_019843815.1 Montemys delectorum | reverse complement strand
GTGTGTGTGTGTGTGTGTGTGTGTGTGTGTGTGTGTGTGTAGTGCCCACAGAAGCCAGAGATGATGTCAGAGCTCCCGGTACTGGAGTTACAAATAATCGTGAGCTGTCATGTAGATGATGGAAATCAAACCTGGATCCTCTGGAAAAGCAGCTGTTCTCTTAACCGTTGACTGTTGAGCCGTCTCTGCAGTCCCTTGTGTGCTAATTAAGAAGAAAAGATAAGAAAAATGTGAGTCTCTGCTAATAAAAGCTAGAAGGCCCTTGTAGTGTTAGATTGAGAGTGAAGAGATGTATGTATGCCCCAGAGTAATCCTGATTTGGGTTGTTTTTGTTTTTTTTAAGATGATATTTTTCCTTTATTTGTTCATCTGTTGACAAGCATCAAGGCTGCATCCATGAATTGAATATTCTGAATAAGTCTTTGGTAAACATGGAGGAGTAAATAGCTCTTTGCTGACTTAATTACTTTTAGAATGTTCCAGAAGAGGTATAGATGACCCAGAGGATAGTTCAACTCTTTTTTTTTTTTTGGTTTTTCAAGACAGGGTTTCTCTGTGTTGTCCTGGCTGTCCTGGTACTCACTCTGTAGAGCAGGCTGGCCCGGCGCTAGTTCAACTCTTATCAGCTAAAGCAGCCATATTTGCCTCCCCCAACAGTAGCTGCTTTTGTTTCAATTCATACTAGAAATGTATATAGGATCTCTCTGCATATACTCATTTAATTTTTCATTGTTTTTCAGTTATAGCTTTATTTTTTCTTCTTTAAGAATACAATGTGGCCAGGCAGTGGTGGTGCACGCCTTTAATCCCAGCACTTGGGAGACAGAGGCAAGCTTATTTCTGAGTTCAAGGACAGCCTGGTCTGCAGAGTGAGTTCCAGGACAGCCAGGGCTACACAGAGAAACCTTGTCTCAAAAAAAAAAAAAACAATGCATTTTTATGGTATTCACCCTTCCCCACCCACTCCCAAGTCTGTCATCATTCCACACCAATCCAATTCCATATATTCCTACCCTCACCCCCCTTTCTGTCTCTCTTTGGAAGAAAACAGGCTTCTAACAGATAACAGCCAAACACAACAAAACAAAATTTGATGACATACAATAAAACCATCACATCAAGGCTGGGCAAGATAATCCAACAGAAGGAAAAGAGCCCCAAGAGCAGGCACAAGAATCAGAGAGCCACTCTTTCATCTGTTCAGCAGTCCTATAAAAATAACTAAGCTGAAAGCTATAATGTATATGAAGAGGACATGGTGTAGACCATGTAGGCAGGCCCTGTGCTTGCTGCTTTGGTCTTTGTTGAGTATCTGAACCTTGCTCAATTGATTTATAAGGCCATATTCTCCTTGTGTCCTCCATACCCTCTGGCTTTTACACTCTTCTTGCCTCCTCTTCCTCTGGATGCCCTGAGCTCTGAGGGTGTGTGTGTGTGTGTGTGTGTGTGTGTGTGTGTGTGTGTGTGTGTAGGGGGAAGGGTGACAGAGACATTCCATTTAGAGCAGTATCTTCCAAGGGCTCTCTATATAATATCTACCTGTGTGTTGTATCTGCTGCAGGAGGAAGCTTCTCTGATGATGACTAAATAAAGCACTGATCTATAAGTTGAGCAGAATATCATTAAGAATCATTGTATTAATCCTCTTTTTTTTTCTTTCTTCCTTCCTCTCTCCCCCTCTCCCTTTTCTGTCTCTATCTCTCTGTCTCTGTCTCTCTCTGTCTCTCTCTATCTCTGTCTGTCTCTCTCTCTGTCTCTGTCTCTGTCTCTGTCTCTCTCTCTCTCTCTCTCTCTCTCTCTCTCTCTCTCTCTCTCTCTCCTAAACCAGTAGTGTTTGGTTTTACCCTAGGTCTCTGGGCTATCTAGTCTTTGGTTCTTGATCGCCCAGTGTGGTGGTTTGAATATGCTTGGCCCAGGGAGTGGCACTGTTTGGGGATGTGGCCTTGTTGAAGGAAGTGTGTCACTGTGGGGTGGGCTTTGAAGCTCCGCCCAAAGGAAAAGAGTCAGTCTTCTCCTAGTGGTCTTCAGATGAAGATACAGAACTCTCAGCTCTTCCTGCACCATTCCTGCCTGGATACTGCCATGCTCCTGCCTTGTTGATAATGAACTGAACCTCTAAACCTGTAAGCCAGCTTCAATGAAATGTTGTCATAAGAGTTGCCTTGGTTATGGTATTTGTTTACTTCGTTAGTAAAACTCTAACTAAGACACTCAAGTGTCAGTTATGGGTTGCATCTCGTGGAATGGGCCTTAAGTCAAAACAAACATTGGCTACTCCCACAAGTTTTATGCCACCATTCCCCTAGCATATCTTGAAGGCAGAGCACATTGTAGGTCAAAAGTCTTTTAGCTGGGTTGCTGTTTGTTTCTTTTTTGGTAGCTTGTAGAGTACCTTCCCATACCAAAGACACTAGAATGTAGGGGTAAAGGCTCATGCAGGCATCAGCTCAACTTCTCCAGTTTAATGAGTTATGTAGGTGTTGTCCTCAGCAATGGGGCCCTGCTGTCCATTTGCAGAGAATAACACATTGTCTTAGTAACAGCCTGGGTTGTTTGGAGATTTCCATGAGACCCCCATGGCCAACAACTCAATTGAATGCAGCCTAATCCTGGTGCTGAGAGCCATCAGTTTTATATTGATCTTGGCAATTCTGAGAGATGTCAGGTAGAATCTCGAAGTATTTTTGATTTGCATATCCCCAATAGCTGAGGGTGTTGAACATTTAAGTGTTCCTCAGCCATTTGAGTTTACTTTATTGAGAGGTCTCTATTTAGATCTGTACTCTATTTTTAATTGGATTACTTGGTTTTTTAATATCTAGTTACTTGACTTCTTTATATGTTTTGTATGTGGTGTTGGTAAAAACATTTCCCCATTTTGTAGGCTGTCACTTTGTCTAATGATGCTGTCCTTTGCCCTACAGAAGCTTTCCAGTGTCAAGAGGTCTAAGCTTTCCAGTGTCTTGTTAGTTTTGGTGCTTGTGCTGTTCAGGGAGTCTTCTCCTGTGCCAATGAGTTCAAGACTATCCCCAGTTTCTCCTCCATTGGGCTTAGTGTATTGGGTTTTGGACTTGAAATTTTTATCCAGTGATATGTATATACTTATTTGCATTCTTCTACATGCAGACATCCAGTTAACCAGCACCACTTACTGAAGATTCAGTTTGAAAGTATTTTATTGAGTATTTTTGTATCTATATTCATAAAAGAAATTGGTGTGAAATATTTTTTCCTGTCTTTGTGTGATGTAGGATCTGGGTGACTGTGTCCTCATAGAATTAGATAATGTTCCTTCTGTTTCTATTTTGTCGAATAATTTGAGTAATTTTGGTGTTAACTCTTCTTTGAAAGTCTGATAAAACTCTGGGCTGAAACCGTCTGGCCCTGAACTTTTCTTGTGGGAGATTTTTAATGATTACTTTTATTTCATTAGGGAATATAGGTCTAATTTGCTTATCTGATCTTGATTTAAGTTTGGTAAGTGGTACTGTCTTAGTTAAGGTTTTATTGCTGTGAACAGATACCATGACCAAGTCAACTCTTATAAGGACAACATTTAATTGGGGCTGGCTTACAGGTTCAGTGGTTCCGTCCATTATCATCAAGGCAAGAACATGGCAGCATCCAGGCCCGCATGGTGCAGGAGGAGTTGAGAGTTCTATATCTTTATCTGAAAACTGCTAGCAGATACTGGCTTCCAGGCAGCTGGGATGAGAATCTTAAAGCCCACACCCACAGTGACACACCTACTCCAACAGGGTTACACCTTCTAATAGTGCCACTCCCTGGGACAAGCATGCACAAACCATCACAAGTCATATCTAGCTATGGTATAATGCAAAATGCATTTAATCCAACTTCAAAAGTCTCCATAGTCTATAGCAGTCTCAACAATGTTTTTTGTTTGCTTGTTTATTTGGGGAGGGTTGTTTGGTTTTTTTAAAAGATTTATTTATTATTATATGTAAGTACACTGTTGCTGTCTTCAAACACACCAGAGGTGGGCGTCAGATCTCATTACGGGTGGTTGTGAGCCACTACATAGTTGCTGGGATTTGAACTCAGGACCTTCGGAAGAGCAGTCAGTGCTCTTACCTGCTGAGCCATCTTGCCAGCCCCCAGTCCCAACAATGTTAAAAGTCCAAAGTTGAGCCGGGTAGTGGTGGCGGCGCACGCCTTTAATCCCAGCACTTGGGAGGCAGAGGCAGGCGGATTTCTGATTTCGAGGACAGCCAGGGCTACACAGAGAAACCCTGTCTCAAAAAACCAAAAAAAAAAAAAAAGTCCAAAGTTGAAAGTCTCCTCTGAGATTTACCCAATCACTTAACTGTAATCCCCAAAGCAAGGCAGGAAACCAGCTGGGCAAACTCCAAACTCTACATTTCCATGTCTGATGTCAAAGCAGTCTTCAGATCTCCAACTCCTTTGCATCTTTGTTGACTGCAACACACTTCTTTCTCCTGGGCTGGTTCCATCCCTGTTAGCAGCTTTCCTCAGTAGCAGCCTTTCTCTGGCATCTTGAACATCTTGGGGTCTCCAAGGCAACTTAAATGTTATAACTTCTTGTTTCAATGTCTGGGATCCACACATGATCTTCTGGGCTCCTCCAAAAGGCTAGCATCACTTCTACAGCCCCTCCGTCTGTAGAACTCTAAGCACAGGATGATCCACTCCGCTGCTGCTGCTGCTCTTATTGGTGGTCATCCCATGGTACTGGCTTCTCCAGTATGCTGATGTCTTCTGTTGTAGGCTTCACCAATAGCCTCTCATAGACTCTCATCATGGTGCCAAGCCTCAAATCCTTTACATGACCCCTTCAGTCCTGGGCCATCAACTGTAACTGAGGCGGCACCTTCACCAATGACCATGGCCTCTCACAGTGCCAAGCCTCAGCTGCTCTTCATGACACCTTCACACCTTCAAAACCAGTACCACCTAGTTGACTCTTACCCATTACCAAATACAGCTGCAGCACGAGGTACAACCTTGGCTCTCTCTGGAACACAGCTTCTTTGTGCTCCCAGAAAACACTTCCCAGCATATTACCCTTAGTGTTGCTGGTCTCTTCTTAATCACCACTAATTTCTTAGCTCCAGCTAACCAGCATCAGCTGTCCTAGTAGTCCCTTCTATTTTTCACTCTAAAGCCAGAGCCACGTGGCCGAAGCTGCTGAGTTCTGCTGCTTGAAGGAGCTAGAACATATCCTCCCTTTTCTATCACATTATCATCAGCTCTGTTTTCCAATTCCTTCACTGCCTAAGCTTGGCTGTCCTGGAACTTGCTCTGTAGATTGACCTTGAACTCAGAGATCTGCATGGCTCTGTCACCTGAATGCTATGATCAAGTTGTGTACCACCACACCTAGATTTAAGCTTTAGTTCACCTAGAACCTGTTCTGTTCAAGGCTGACCTTGAACTCAGATTTGCTTGGCTTTGCCTCCTGGGATTGAAGGCTCGTTCTGCCAAGCCTGGATCTAAAGTCTGCTGTGTGGGATCTTGCCCCAAGGTCACTACTCCCTTAATTAAATTTAATATCCTTAAACACAGGAATCAGCTCATTCCACTTCCTGGTGCCCTTTTAATACTCAAACCATATATTTTATATTTTTCCTTTCTCAGCTTGCTATGCTTGTTTAAAATGCTCTTCATGATACTTAACCAGAGGGGAAAAGTCTGTGATTGGTGTTTCTGGGACTTTATCAGTGCAATTAATCAGAGTCTATTCACCTTAGCCTCAGACACACTCTTCAGACAAGGGCAAAAAGCAGCCACATTCTTCACCAAAATACCACAAAAACTGTCTCTAGGCCACAGATTGAAATTCTTCACTGAAACCTCTTGGGCCAGGTCCCCACAGTTCAAATCACTCTCAGTAAACAAGTCTTCCATATTCCTACTAGAATAGCCTATTAAGCCCCATTTAAAGCATTCCACTGCTTTCCAAATCCAAAGTCCTAAAATCTACATTCTTCCAAACAAAAGCATGGTCAGGCCTATCACAAAAAAGATCCCCCTCCTGGTACCAACTTCTTAGTTAGGGTTCTACTGCTGTGAACAGACATCATGACCAAGTCAACTCTTATAAGGACAACATTTAATTGGGGCTGGCTTATAGGTTCAGAGGTTCAGTCCATTATCATCAAGGCAGGAACATGGCAGCGTCCAGGTAGGCATGGTGCAGGAGGTGTTATATATATATAGCTGAGAGTTCTATATCTTCATCTGAAGGCTGCTAGCAGAATACTGGCTTCCAGGCAGCTAAAATGAGGGTCTTAAAGCTCACACTCACAGTGACACACCTCCTCCAACAAGCCCACGCCTACTCCCTGGGACAAGCCTACACAACCCACCATAGGTACCTATTGAGAAAATTATCCATTTCTTTTAGATGTTCCAATTTTGTGGAGTACATGTTTTTAAAGTATGTTCTTATGATTCTCTGGATTTTCTTCAAGTCTGTTGTTATGTCTCCCTTTTTATTTCTGATTTTGTTCATTTAGAGAGTCTTTGCCTTTTAATAACTAGTTTGGGTTTGTCTATCTTGTTGATTTTCTCAAAGAATGAATTCCTTGTTTCATTATTTTTTTTATTGTTTTCTTTGTATTTTATTGAGTTCAATCCTCAGATTATTTCTTGCTGTGTAGTACTCTTGGGTGTAATTATTTCTTTTTGTTCTAGAGCTTTCTGGTGTGCTATTAAGTTGCCAATATGAGAGCTCTCCAGGGTGTGTGTGTGTGTGTGTGTGTGTGTGTGTGTGTGTGTGTGTACATGCACTTAGTTCTATGAACTTGCCTCTTAGAACCACTTTGGTGTTCTACAAGTTTGGGCATGTTGTATATTTTCATTGAATTCCAGAAAGTCTTTAATTTCTTTCTTATTTCTGTTTTGACTGATTCAATAGAGAGTCTTTCTGTTTCCATGAGTTTGTAAACTTTCTGTTGTTAATATCCAGCTTTAATTCATAGTGGTTTGGTAGGGTATAGAGAATAATTTCAATTTTCTTATATCTGTTGAAACTTGCTTTGTAACCACATATGTTAGATCCATTTGGTTTATAATGCCTGTTAGCTCCAGTATTTCTCTGTTTAGTTGTCTGGATGACTTGTCCATTGTTGAGAGTAGGGTGTTGAAGTCTCCCACTATTCGGAGTCTGTGACTCAGTGTGTGAGGGTCAATATATGATTTAAGCTGTAGTAGTGTTTCTTTTACAAACTTGAATGCCCTTGTATTTGGGGCATAGTTGTTAAGAATTGATTGAAATGTCACCTTAGTGGATTTTTCCTTTGATGAATATGTAGTTTCTCCCTCAGCTTTTTTGATTAATTTTGGTTTGAGTCTGTTTTGTTAGATATTAAAATGGCTAGACCAGCTTGTTTCTTAGGTCCATTTGCTTAGAATATCTTTTCCCAACCGTTTACCCTGAGGTAATTAATGTCTATCTTTGATGTTCAGGTGTTCTTGAGTGCAGCAGGATGGATCCTGTTTTTGTATCCATTCTGTTAGTCTGTGTCTTTTTATTGGGAAATTAAGACCATTGATATTGAGAGATATCAATGACCAATGATTGTTGGTTCCTCATTGTTGATTATTTTGCTTGCTGATGTGAGATTATTTATTCTCTATTTTTGTGGGTGTACTTTTAACCTGCCTAGGTTGAAGAGATTTTTTTTTCTCCCTGTAGGGCTAGATTTGTAGATGTTTACATTTGACTTTATCGTGGAATATCTTAATTTCTCCATCTATGGTGATTGAACGTTTTGCTGGTATAGTACTCTAGCTTGACATTTGTGGTCTATAACACATCTACAACAGTCTACAATACTTCCGTGACTGAAATGCATGACAAGAAATACCTGCCAGGTACCATAGTGAAGTCAACTGGAAGTGACTTTCCCTTCCCTTAGTCTGAAGAGCTAGAGGCTCTAATTGCAGGAAAGGGCAGAGCATGGTTCACGAAATAGAAGCCACTGTGTGGCTTAGTATGGTTGGTCTACAGAAGGAGTTCCAGGATGGCCAGGGCTACACAGATAAACTTTGTCTTGGGGAGAAAAAAAGATCATTGAGACTGGGGTTATTTTGACTAAATTATTAAAATCTGGTGTATATTTTACTTTTACAGCATATTTTAGTATGAACCAAGTACAGTTTGGCCAGTACTCTTTAACACATGCTATTTGAATAGTGCAAGGCCAGGCCAGAAAGTGCACCCAACATCGGCTCCCAGCAGCCTGCCCTTGGGACGCTCTCACTTGCCTTTCTGGCATGTTCTGATTGCCAGTGCCCCCCTTCAGGTAAATGTCCTCTGCCCTACTTAGTCTCTGAGCCTCCGGTGTTTTCTGTGCAGTACACTCTAGTCACTGGTAGTCAGGCTTCCCTTTTTAAAGCTCTGTCTGATCTTATTAGATAGTGCTATGCCTATAAGTAAAATCCAGAACCCTTACATGTAAAGAATGTATGTGTGCAGCCTGCCTCTGTCCTGATGTCACTCTTCTTCCTAACATTGCTGTGTTGCTTTCCAGTTTGCAGGGCCTTTGACATACTGGATCTGACTTACTTCTCACAGCCTCCATATGAGATAGGAAGACCAGAACAAGTGAACCATTTATCCATATTATTTAGGTGGAAAAATAGACCTGAGGAACTTAGGAGGTTTTCTAAGGTACTCCTAAGAACAGCAGAACAGGCTGGAACTCATGTCTTTGGGGAATCTTTTCAGTTCTGTTTCTTGCTAAATTCTTTTCCTTTTATCTCTGTATTGCAATGGCATTGACAGCTTGTCAAGGTTGCTGTGTCTTTTACTTTTTTCTGTGCCTATACACGTTATTTCCTCCCTGCATGTCAACAGAGCCACTGTTAGAATCCTATCCTTCCCTGGGTACTCTGGGTAAAATCCACTTAACACATGCCAGTCATTCCTTGGATCTGATTTGTAGTTTCCAGTACACTTTAACGTGTATTTGCTTGTTTAGCAGATGCTTCACTCATTAGAGTATAGGACTGAATTCTTTTCTAGTGGAAGACTGACACATTTAGGTATCCTTGCAGTGGCTCATATTACCTCCCTTCCATAGGTCCATGAAAAGTCTTTCTACTTCATTTAGTCTTTATTAAAACTATGAACTTGTGAATTCAATTTTAATTTATATGTATGGACAAGCTCACCCAAACTCAGACATGCTTTTGATACCTTGATATCTAAAATTCTGTTTCCTGTAATATCTAGCACAAATTTTTTCTATATTGTGTGTTCTGGAGCCACTGTGTACTCTACAAGACATGATAGTTGTTCAAGAATAGTTAATCTAAAAGCACTAAAATAACAATTTAGTTAGTGTTTAGGTTGGTACCGTAGAAAGAAGGTCCAGGGAAATCCAATATGATATCCCTGAAATATATCTGAAGCTGAACCCTGAAGAATGAGTGGATCTCAAAGAGTTAAAAACTGGTGATCAAGGGGAGTGTGGCAAAAGGCATGGACTTGTAAAACCATGTTCAAGACTTAGAGTCTTGCACAAACCATGTTCAAGACTTAGAGTTCAGTCAAAAACAGGAACCACTGGACCAGGCTTTGTGGCACAAGCCTTTTTATCAGCACTCGGAAGGCAGGAAGATCTCTGTGAATTTGAGGCTATCCTGGTGATTTCCAGGATCTCCAGAGGTACACAGTGAGACCCTGTCTCAAGAAAACAAAAAGCAGGGAATCCCTGAAGGGCGAAAGCTGTTGAGTGTTGTGACTCACTTCTCTAAAGGATAACTGAGGAGCAAGCACTAGCTCCTGCAGGGGTTAAAGCTGAAGTGGGTGGAAGGAGGCCAGATTGGTCAGGTGAAGTCAGAGGTGCCTTAGGCCATTGTAGAGGTGGATTCCTGAGATGCCGGGCAGGCATGTCAGTCACAAGGGCCCAGTTGATTCATTTAGAGATCAGGAAACTTGAATTTCTGGCATGGGCCTGCACCGCACTGCTTGCCGAGGAGAACATGTGCAGGGCTGGTCTGGAGCTGAGAACACTGGCTTCAGTTTTTAACATTCTAGCTTTAAGGAGTTGCTTGAGGAGGTGATTTTGCCTTTAAGAAAGCTGTTGGTACCACTTGTTGTGGTACCACTTCTTGTTGTTGTTTGTTGTTGTTGCTGCTGCTGCTGCTGCTGCTGCTGCTGCTGCTGCTGCTGCTGGGAATCAGATTTGGAGGGACCAGGTGACTTGCCTGAGAACTACAAAGCCAGGAAAAGACTGAACCTGGACTTGGATTATATTTGAACTATTTAAGCTGTGGGGGGAACCAGATGTTGTTGGCTGTATCTGATATGCAGGATATCTATGCAACCCCTGTGGAAGGGTCACTCAACCCACAGGTTGAGAACTGCTGATGAAAAGTGTTACCCTCCCTCCTGCTCCTTCAGGGTTAGTACTGCTTGAAATTATTCAAAAGCACATATGGAGCAGGGTAACGTGATAGAGAGGGAAGGGCATAAGCAACTGGGCAATATCTTTAAAAAGGAGTTAAGTTGGAGGCAGAAGTGAGGCCAGCATTCCTTAGGGTCTGCTAGTGGAGAGAGGCAGTCAGTAATGAAAGGCACTAACACGACAAATGTGCACATAGTGAAAAGGCTGAGAAATCTATCGTAGGTTCTTGGAGGGCTGAGGGAATGATGTGACAGAGGGACAGTAAAATGACATAATTGTAGTTGGTGACAGTACTTGCTAGTCAGTTTGTTTCTGTAACTCAAGCTTGAGGTAGTGTACCTATTAAGGTGCCAAGTGTCATGGATAACACACTCATACACAAAGACAGTTGGAAGTATTCCATCCAGATAGGGGATCCAACTGAAATTTCTGGACAAGGAAAACTTCCACTTGATCAAGAGTGCACTGAGGGAAGAGCAGACCCATGGCCAGGAAGTGTATTTGTTATACCAGAACAGGCTCTAAAGGATGACTTGTGTCAGAAAAACTCTAGAGAGTGCATGTTTGAGGGGAAATCTCTACTGTTAAGGTTAAAATTAAATGGAATGTGAGCGTTGATGCTACATTTTAATGAAGAAAATAACTGCAATTTTTTTTTCTTCTGACCACCATGTCAAACTACTTTGTTCTCTCCTTCGCTTCCTCCCTCATATTTTAACCCACTAAGGTCTTCCTCCAAATGTATGCTCAGACTTGAAACTAAAATGACCTAAAGTTTGGCTATTCTTTCCATCTACCAGGCCTAACATAGACATTTCTTCTTCCTTCAATTCATTGATCATTTTTCCTTTTTTAAGCTCTTAATTTTTTAAAAAAAAAATAATGCAGCTATATTTACATGGTGTAGGCGAGGACCCAGTGAAACACCAAATTAGACCGTTGTATTAGTAGAAAGAAAGGTTTGTTGGGGATCAGACTACCAAGGTTATTTCTTGGGGATAGAGAGAAGAGAAAAGTGGCAGAAAAGCAAGTGGCTTTTATGTGACATCCAGCGGGGTGGGTGGGGTCTTTGATCTGACACAGGCTGTGCAGATTGACAGGAACAAGATGCCCTGTCTGAAGTAGTTGACCTTCGGGGTGGGGTCAAGGGAGGTTCCTGGTAATTTAAGAGAAGTTCTTGGTAGGCAGAAACCCACCTTTAGGTCTGTTTAGTCGATAACATCTGTTTACCAGGCCAAAGTCCTTCTGTTTAAAGTGATGTCTTCACTGCCCGTGCACACGGGGCAGGGTGGAGGGAACACCTAACACCCGACAGCCTGTTCTCTACCATACCTGCGCTAGTGCTAGCCTATGGTCGGTTGGGTGGTTGGTTGTGGTGGAACCTGTAGTGGCTGGTC
>JADRCD010225485.1:0-11795 GCA_019843815.1 Montemys delectorum | reverse complement strand
GTGCAGAAAGGCCCCCAGCTCCCATTCCTTAGTGTAGTAAGTTGTAGTTGAAAGCTTTATATATGTCAATTGGGCCTAAGCCTTGAAGGCACCTGGTCATCCCACATTAGCATCTTAACTTAGCTTTCTCTGGAAGGTATATTTCAGAGGGGAATCAATGTTTGAGTGCTATTTATAAATGTAGGTGGCCTGAGAAATGCATCTCTGACTAACAAGGGGCTACTTAGCCTGTCACTGCAACTCTTATTCTTTCCCAATTCCTTCGGCCTGCTTTACTCACATTTCATTTGCCATCGAAAGCTGAGGTAATGCTTTTTCCCTGCTCTTCTGTGAGTACAGAATGCCATTGAGGGAGAGGGAGAGAGGGACAAGGGCGGAGGGAGGGAGGCAGGGAGAGAGAGGGAGAGGGAGAGAGTTTCAGTCATGGCACATTTGGACTAGGCTTTAATTTTGTACTTTCTTACCAATCATCTTTCCCAACGTCCTTAAGTGACTTTAGATTCAAAAGCTTCTGATTTACCAATGATGCAGCGATGGTTACATCATTTTACAAAGATAACAGATTTGAACACTGTGTTAGCTACCGTGGAGTCTCTAGATCTGGTGCCAAATTTTCAAACACCATGAGACAGCACTGGAAGACATCCAGTGAAAGGTTTTAGGTTGGAGCACTGAACCCCAGGGTTGTTTTTCAGGATTACTATGTTAAACACAGGTTGGTAAGAGCTAAGGGGAGTAGATGAAAAAACAAACCTATTTTCTCAAACAAAACAATCTTGATTTTTGTGAGTAGTCTTATAAAAGCTAGCCTTCTAAGAGGAGGTGCCTCCGGAACTGACTGCAGGATGGAAGGACTCATGGCTCAAAAAGGAATCTCCATCATTAATCTGCCCATTGAAATATCCAGTGCACCCCCTAAAAAGTAGCATATTTTACACTTACCTCTACTTACATGTGCAATGAAAATGATGTTTGTTAAATGATTAGACTGTGAATACTTCACGCAGGGACTGAGTCTTTCCATCTCTATGAATTAGTTCTGCCCATACTGAGGCAAGTATGTCCTACCCACTGAGCAGCCCTCAACTCTCTCCTGAACAAATGATGGGCTTCATTAAGTGAGAATAGAGCATCCAAGAAACACACTTCATACTTATATTTCTACCTCATTTCTGAAGGTCATATTGATATAATATGAGATTAACTCGACTGCCAGTTGGGTTATTCTGGTTGAAGGAATACTGTTGATGTTGTGTAAAGTTGCTATTGTCTATTAACTTCCAAAGGCTCCACTACCACTATATGAGCCAAAGTACATGGAAGAGATCCTTGCTCACCCGGAAGAAAATAGGAGTTGGGAGGACCAGAGATATATATGGATATCTATGCTTGCTTTTTGTGGTCAGAACATTCATCACTACCCATGCGTTCTATCAGCTTCCCAGAATCTTACTTCATGCCCCTTGGTTCACATCTCCCCGCCCCCATCCTTGCCCTGGTTAGCACCTGTCTATTCACTGTGTCTATAACTGTGACTTTTTCATTTTCATGTGTAAGTCACACATGTGCCGTCTTTCTGAAGGTACCTAATTTCACATAGCATAATGTCCTTCAGTTTTGTTGATGTCACAAATAGCAGAATGTCCTTTTGGTGGTTGGACAATGAACTGTTGCACATATGGATCACATTTCCCTTAATGAGCCAACAGTGGAAACAGGCTGTTTCTATATCTTGCCTATGGTGAATAATGCTACAGAGAATGTGAGATGTGTACAGATGTCTCTTGGGGTTTGTTTCTTCATTCTATTTGGATCGATGCCCAGAAGTGACATTGCTGTGGTGTATAACAGTTATATTTTTGACCTTTGAAGAACTCCCTGTTTAAAATGGGTCAACCATCCATACAGCCATTTATTTCTGTGTTCTTTATTCTATTTTTTTGGTCTATTGTCTATTTTACATCCAGTACCTTGTACTTTTGATTATTATAGCCTTGTGATACAGTTTGAAATCAGAAAATGTGACATCTACAGCTATTTTATTTTTTGTAAAATTGCATTGAGAATCCAGAGTGTTTAATAGTTACTAGTGAAGTTTCAGATTTTATTTTCTATGCCTGTAAAAATTGTTTCAAGTGAAAGACACTGCATTGCATTTGTGTTGGTTAATGTGATTATTAATTTAATGATATTAATTCTTCCAATCCTTGTACCTAGATTCTTTTGTTGATTCCAATTTCTTTCATCAATGTCTCATGGCTTTCAGGTTGAATTATCAAACAGTGAATCACCAAAATTCATTTCAGTCAATTCTTTTATCATGACAACTTAGCAGGTGTGATTGAATGTCTAAGTAGATTTATGAATTATGCCAGGACCTTTCTTACAGAAGTTATTTCTAGCAGCCATCCAGGTACTAGGCTCACTATTGGTGGACTCCTAGTAGGAGTGGTAAATTATATTTGTATTGTGCCTTGAATATAAAATGTCCCCACATGTTCCTGCTTTTAAATGTTTGTTCCTGAGCTGGTAGCACCATTTAGGGAACTGATAAGAACTTGAGGACATGGAGATTCCCTGGAGTAAGTAGCTCAGTGGAACATGTACACATGGCCTCCTGTGGTTCCCACCTCTTCCCCTTTCTCCACTTTCTATCTACCCATGCAGTAAGTTCTAACATACACACTCCTGCTGCCCTAACATCCTGCCTCTATACTGGCCATGGAACAATGGAGCCAAGAACTGTGAACAGAAAGCTCTGAAACCCTAGCCAAAATAAATCATTCCTCTCTTGTTTGTGTCAGGCTCTTGTCCCAACAACCATAAGCCCAACAATAGCTGGCCACATTGTTGGTAATTTTGGAGCACTGTGCTGCAGTAACATCTTGGCTACCCATGGTTTCTGCATATGTGAGGAGTTAAAAGATATGTTTTTATTTAGCGGTTTAAGAGATAACATACTGAATGAGTTGAACATGATAGAGCTCTCATTAAGTTCATACCTAGAATTTAATAATTCATTTACAATGAGCAATGCATCTTTAAAAGAAGGGCATTTTCTTCCAACATATCTGAATGTCTCTAGAACCTGATCAAAACATACCTATACTTATGCCCCTCATTTTATCTCCAGTTCAAACAAGTTTAACTTTCTCTCCAAATGATGTGAGCATAGACAATCTATTTTGACACAAGAATAATGGCAGTCAGGCAAAGTCTACCTATTATCCACGTACCTATGGCAGAACTAAGTGCTGACGGCTGAAGATTCCTCTCCTATCCACTTCTGAGCACATCAGCTCAGGTCTTGTGGTTGCATACTCCTTTCTTTAGAAAGCAATGAACCAGATCTCAGAATACTGGAATATTCTTCTTGAAAGTCTCATTCCTATTTCCCTACATCCACACAAAAGTGCTGGTCGAATATTCCTTAAAAAGAACTTGGGAAAGTATGATTTCTCCACTTCATTGCATTTCAATGTTTTCTGTGACGACTCATAGGTTAGCAACAAGGACACATCGAACTGATCCACAGCTTAGTTGGACCTGGATTCGAAAGCTTCTGGAATATAGCATGAAAAACGGACTGATATCCAAGGAGTAAGAGAGTCAGATCAGGGGCTGGAGAGATGACTCGGTGATTAAGAGCACTGACTGCACTTCCAGAGGACACAAGGTCAATTCCTAACACCCACATGGCAGCTCATGACTATCTATAACTCCTGTTCCAGGGGATCTGACCACCCCACACAAGTAGATAAAACACAAATGTACATAAAATAAAAATAAATACATTTTTAAAAAGTGAGAGTTCAACTGCTCATGAGATTGTTGCAAAGATTTGGAGATGAGGGAATGTGTACAATGGATGATCAGAAGAATATGGCTGTATTTGGAAAGAGAGCTTTTGTATATGGTCATTTCTGTTCTTACAAAACACTTAGTTGGAAAGTTTGTAAAGCAAAATCGTTTATTTGGCTTATAATTATGGAGACTGAAAGACCAGGATCAGATGCTACCATTCATAAAGCCTCTGCAGGACATAGCAGGTGATGGGATGATTTCACCCTTCGGGAGAGATCACAGGGCGGGACCACAAGCCAGAGAACTTCAAGGCTTTGCTCCATTCGCAGAAAAACTAACCCTAGAAGAGCAGATACAATGTAAGGGAGAAAAGATTTATTTGGCCTCATGCTTCAAAGAGGTAGAGTGCTCCTGGAGGGACAAGAGTTTAGAATCAAAGTCTCCAGGTTACATAGATGGAACCATGTCACTTATTTTTGTAGCTGAGAAAATCAAGAAATACGAAGTTACTTTTTGTTTTATTTCTAGCTTACTGATCCATTTACCTTCACTCAGTTGTCTCAAGGAAGGTGAGGCTGGGTAGGGTGAGTGCTGAGGGTGCTTTAAAGCTCTCTGGCTCTGGTCTGGCTCTGTTAGCTCTCCCTTAGAGCAGGCACCTGCTGTGCAGCACTCTTCACTCCCTATGTGAATTTGACTTCTGCTTGTTGTTGTGGAAAGGTAGGTCCCATTCCCAACATTTCTTTAATAGAATGTATTCTTGGCCTCAAACACTGTGGTCCCAAGAATCTACTCAGAACACATGCAGAACAATGTAAAGAGCTGAGCTGCAGAGGGTTCTGCTGCTGTTTTTTCAGCAGTAGTCTTTACTGTAAGGAGCAGACTGGCCCTACTTATGATAAAAGGAGATCTATGTGGGGAATAATACTGCAAAGCCACCTCCAGCCCTAGATAACTGTACAGTGAATAGGTTATATCAGCATGTCCCTAAGCCAAAGCTTCATTATAAATAGAAAATAGGGTAGGCACCCCAGGAAGTTGAGCATTTCTGAACAAATGAACTGGCTGTTTGGAAAAAGGACTCTGTCCAACTTCCACTGGTCTTATCTCCACAACTCATCTGGTAACAATGCTGTTCTAGCCTTCCTCTAGCTCTCCAGAATCCCTCAGCCATCTCACAGGGTGCAGGGCTCTGTGTGACCACCAGCTTTTAGATAATTGAAAATCCACCTTATCAGGGATGATGGGCACCTGCCAGCCGCACGCTCAGTTCTGTGTCTGACCTTTCCCAATGTTTTACTAGGATGGGAGATCAATAGAAAGAAGCGAAAGGCTTCCTAGTAATGCCACCAAACACTGCCGAACTTGATGAAGCTTGAACTGTGAAGAAAAACAGTACAAAACGCCTCCACACAAATCATTTGTTCATTCTGTCCTGGTCTTCGCTCCTTTAACTGCCAACTGGCGTCGAGTATGAATAGAAGCCTTGGTGGGCTGTGAAATGAAATATAGTTATATTCTTTGGCAAACTGGAATTCTTGGTAATACTTCCAAAAAAAGGAACTAAAGGACCTTAAAACCAGAGAGCTAGCTGATTCTGCAAGCCGGACACCTTTCCATGACCTCAGTACTAGTAGAAACATTTGCCCTCTATCTTCAGAAATACCCAAATGTCCTTGTCTTATACCATGTTACCCTGCGTGACATATGCTCAGGGTGCTGTCACTGTGTTCCTGATAGTTCCCCTAACCATCTTCCCACTGACACTTTCCAAAAAGGAAGGTAACACTAGGGCTAGAGATATGGCTGCGTGATGGGGCACCTTTTCGACATGTACAAGGCTCTTGATTTGACCCCAGCGTAATAAGTTATTAACTAATTAATTAATTAAAATATACATTTCCTACTTTTTTAAAGGAACAAAGCCCCACAAATTTTGGTATATCAGAGTTTTACTGATTTCACTACTTTTCTTGCCAGAAGAGCAGAGGCTGTATTGAGATGTCATACTGATGCTACTGGGAAAAACCACCAACTCCATTGAAAGCCCCCTCCCCACTGCCCCTTGCTCACTCTAAAGAGTCCGAGAAGCCAGATTCAAAATGACAAATTGGAAACTTAAAATCTCAAAAACCATCAATGAAAACCTCACCAACATCACTTTTCAAACTGAACAAAAGCGAGCTTGATCAAAAGAACAAAGAACAGGAAGGCACACACAATTGGGCATCTAGATCAAAGTGGGGGCTCACTGTGTTAAAAAAAAAAGCTTATTTTCTAAATTAATTTTATCTATCAGATTCACACAAGTACCCGTGATTCTTAAAGATATTCGTTTGATCTGTGATAGTGGGGCCCTGCATCTGATGCCCTATACCAAAGGAGAAAGCCTTTATGTAATTATGGTAATGGGAATATTTCTAGACATATTTTTAATTATTTTATCTTTCAAATATATCTTGATAAGCAGAGTGCTGCTAGTCCATAAAGCCTGTGATTTGGAGAGTGGGATACAGAATAGAAAATGTACATTTAGCACAATGCAAACACCAGGTCGTGAACAAACAGGGAATTTCTAGAGTCGTGCACACCCTCTACTGTGAATTTTTGTACTGTGATTTTTTTTAGACAGAATCACTTTTCTGTTTACTGAATCCCAGCTTCTAACGAAAGCAAGATCTGGACTTCATGGCTGTAGATGATGTAGAAGGTCTACGGAGTTGGTACTGCTGCCTCGTCAGAGTATAGTAGGGTGGGACTGAATTGCTAACAGTATTAGGTGAGGAAGTGTCAGGCACAAGCTCCAAGCTAATACTATCCATAACTGAGATCAAATCTAAAGCCTTGATTTTACTGCCTCAAAGACACGTCCCAGCAACCACAGGAACAGCACAAGACTTCACAAGAAGCATCTCATGTTGTTCTGTCAGTGTTTGACGAGACACCTTGCTGTCCGAGGTGAGGGGAGGGTAACACGTAGTTGATATATTGCAGCCTGCCTTGGTTCTCAGAGCCCTCAGTCTTCTCCCTGGCCTCCTTGACCAGCTGAGCCCAGGCTGAAATGCTCATACTCCGTGACTGAGGGATGTCCCCAGCCAAGAGGCACCGAGGAATAGGAATGGTCTCATAAATTGTGTTTATTGTGGCTTATCTTTTCATTGATATGAATAAAGACAGTTTGCCCTCTGGGCATCCTGCAGACGCTGGCTTGGGAGCACAAGACCCTGGGTTGGAATTCTCAAAGCTCTACCATCTGACACAGCACTGGGCTGAGGGTACATGCTTCATTCTGGCTCCTGTGAAATGCAGAGGTGGGGGTAACAGGAGCCTCAGTGCAGAATCTCTGAGACAATACATGTGGCATATACACATGTGCACGCTACACCGAACCACGGCAATCCTGAGAAAGTTTCACAGTGGTTTGCTTCATGCCCACTTTACACTGTATTAAGCTATTGTAATGTTGTTATAAATTATATTTAGCTAGTGTAAAACATAATTTAACATGATATTTTAACACATATATACAATGTACATAATGAATGGTGTAGTCTTTAACTAATTCCTAAATTGATATTTCAGATAAAACTGTATCTGCAGATTTTTTAATGAATTCCCCTCACGTGCTTTAATTTTTTCCAGATACTGGTACATTTTAAGTTAAGAAAATTACCAATTAAGAAAAACATATAGGGGTTTCTTATGCAGTTAGAATTGGCAAATACTTGAGACTTTTTGTCTTTTCTTTTCTTTTTTTTTTTTTTTTTTTCCTGTGAAGAAACTGATTTTTCAAATGCTAAGCTCCGTATCTTCCTGGTCTCTGTCATGGCGCCTTGCCTTTGCAAATACACAGCAAGAAGCTGTCGACACTGCGCTTATAGTCACTGGGCTCAGCAGACAAAGAGCTTGTCGTGGAAATGGGAGGACTGAAGCTCATCCTGCACCAGTGTAAATGCCAGGAGGGTGTGGTGACCTGAAATTCAAGGGTGCTGGGGCAAGTTGGCTGTGCTAGCCTATGCACTGGACTCCGGCTCAAGGTAGAGATCCTCAAGGGAGAGCAGTAGAGGAAATCACTCAACATAACCTCCACACACATGCACACATATCTTTACAAGCACTCACACATGCCCTCACAAAAAATGCACACCACACACACACACACACACACACACACACACAAACACATCAAAAAATGGAATTGTAGATACAATGAAAAGAGCGAGGAATCTGGTATTCCAATAAAAATTTTAGTCAGGAGTTTGCCAGTCTGTATTTCATGTCACTTCACATATGACACAAAATAGTCATGTGCTTTCCCCCCTAAGCATGTAAAATGTAAAAATTATTCTGAACACTTAGTCTGTACAGAAACAAGAATAACCTTGGTCCGTGGGCTGTCATTGGCTATCCATCACTGCACAAGAATAAAGACATGGAAAGAAGGCACACCATGAGCCCCACCATTCTGTGTATGAAAATTATGCTTTTAAAAAAGCCATGGAAAGGTGTATGGAAACATTCAATTCAGAGAGTCATAAAACTTGTTTTAAAGACAAACTTAGTTTAGTACAGATTAGTATATAACAGAATCGTGTCATTCTTATACCTCATCTAAACATTTAAATTTTCTTGGTCTTGAAAATTGCTTCCTAAAAGGGGAAAAACAAGAAGCTGGGTAAGTTCAAAGCTTGCTTAAGCTACCCGGGGCTCTCCAGCCAGCCTGGGTTGCTGTGGGACTCTGTCAAAATGAAAAAGAGAAGAAGCATATCCGACTTAGGTAATAACCCCATGTTAATATTTAGTGGTAAGATTTTAAAAGTTTAAGGATTCTTGTGGATAGAGCTCACCATTGGAGCACCTTCCCAGCATCCACTAGACCCTGCTTCAGTCTCCACAGACAAAAACATGTTATTGAATTTACTGTAATCTTAGGGAGACATTTGGGTGAGTGATTACTTTGGATATTTTTGGGTTTCTTGAAGATATGAATATCTTAAATAAATAAGAGAAAAAATATTTTAGCTTTATCAGTAGATGAATAATTTAAAGTTTAAAACATAAATACTCGTATGTTAATTTCTGAAAGGTGTGTAATTTTAAAATTACTAAGTGTTACAATATTTTTATACTTATGGTATAAGAAAAAAGATAAATATAATTTACATATAAATATATTTTCAGTAAAAATGACATAGCTAATAACTCTCTTTAAAGTACATTACCAAAGCACTATTGCATTCAGTATTTAAACACTATTATTCAGCTTTTCACTGTTGCTCTTTCTCTATAAAGCATTTAGAGATAAAACATAAAACATTTTTAAAGAACATATAATGTCAACTTGTACTCCACGTACTTCATAGCTAAGTTTAACTGGTCATTTTCTCTGAGTCCCAATTTTAAATTTATCGTTTATGTTGATTCATAATCAATTAGGACATAAAAACTGACTTTTTTTGTAGATAAGGTTCCTGGCTTGTCTGAAACTGACATAGATCAGAGTAACCTCAGACTCATGGAGATCTGCCTGGCTCTGCCTCATGAGGGCTTGGGATTAGAGGCTTAAAAGCCTCAGGGTGTCATTCTGGGAGGTGCCTTTTTAATTTCTGAAAAATACTCTTCTCATTGGTATGCATGTCAAAAAGAGGAAAGATAAAGTAGTTGAAGAGTGGAATGAAAATCGTCAGCAACAATAAATTTCAATATAGCAAGAGCATATCGAAACTTCCCTAGTGTTTCTAGAACAATAAGATCATTTTCAAGCTCTCACCACCAGACATAGAAAAAGCTGAATAATAGTTTCCTTTACGTTTATGCAAAGCATGACGTGTTCCATTAAAACATTTTATAATATATGCTCACACCTGAAGAATCTCACTAGTGAAAAATTAGTAATTTCACTAAAACGTGAATTTGAAACCCTTTCATAATTAATCGGTAGTTTTCATAAAAATATAAAGCAATTTCCTTAGGAAAAAAATCCTGCCAATTGGAATATCTTCATTTTGAAAATAAAAAACAAAATACATTGCTCTGAAAGTGATGAAACTCAGGCCCCCCGCTACATGAAAACCCAGGAACTTGGGCAGTGAGAACAGAAGTCGCCTCACTAATACAGCCACTGGGGGGGGGGGGGGCTATCAGTGAGCATTTGTTCCAAAGGCCTGTTTCCTGATGACTTAGCAGCCAAGTGACATCCTTTAGAGTCCTCTTCTTCCAACCACACATCAGTGTTTCAGTTTATACTTAAACTCAATATCATTTAGTGGTGGCAAAATTCCCAAGCCTGCCCGGGACTGGTCTAGAGGGGGGCACTTGACATGGCTCTCTACAAGCTCCAGGTCAAAGGTGGAGAGCATCAGAATCAAAAATTCCTTGATTTCTTGGACAGCGAATAGTCTTCCAGGACATATTGTTGCTCCTGATCCAAAGGGCATGTAGAAATACTTCAGCTTGTTTCCATTTTTATAGAAGGTGGTCTTTGCTTTCCCACTTTCATCAAGGTACCGGTCATATTTAAAAGTCTGCAATAAAAATACAACAAGCCAATGAGATATTTTGAGATAAATTTGTCCCATTTTTTGACTTGGGAGACCCAAAGTGTAAGTTTCTACTAATAACTCCATCCTCAGCAAGTTAGCACACAGCCAGCTCTGAACCAGAGGGATACTGGAGAGAGCTTATAGAGAGCTGGTGTAATCAGAAGCTCTAGGTGCCTCTGGGCCCTGCCTGGGGACTCATTCCTCAGTTAGGCAAAGAGCCAAGAAGGGTTCTAAACAGAAACTAGAAGGATAGAGTCAGATACATTATCCTCCAATAGTGTGGATCTGGGAGAAGGTACATTTTTTTTAAAGGAAAAACAAATGTAGCTTTGCAGAATATATGAAGTGAAAAATATAGCTCTCTCTCTCCTTCCTCTCTCTCGACTACTGCCCCCTCTCTCCCTCTAAATTAAACATGTGGGGGAAAAAAAAGAAAAATATAAGGACTAAAACTCTTGCCTCTATCCAAAGTGTCCAAACATGAATATTTGGTGTAATGACGGGGAAAATAACAATGGTTCCAATGAGCAAATCAAAGCTGTAATGCAAACCCATCCTTTTAGACCTGCACGGATCTCACCACAATACTGAACTTTGACGAGCAGAAACTTACCAAAGGGTCTGGGTAGATTTCAGGATCCAAGTGCATTAGCTGTGGATAAAGAGCTATGATGTCATCTTTTCGAATGTTATAGGAAGCATCCTCGAGGTGTAGAGTGAAGTCCTCCTTAGCTGTGCGGATGTTCAGGGATGCACTGGAAAGCCTCAGAGCCTCCTTGATGATGCTATCTAAGTGTGTTAAGACAGAAGTCAGACGGCAGGGAAGAAGAGCGGGAAGGAAGCGGCAATACAGCAGAGAATGATTTACACATTAAAATACCCTCCGCTTATGCTTGTTTGTGTTCATGGGTGTTCTGCCTGTACGTCTGCACGTACACCATGCACATGCCTAAGGCACATGTCAGAAGAAGTTGTCAGATACTTCCGAATTAGATTTATGGATGGTTGTGAGCCTCCACATGGGTTCTGGGCATTAAACCTGGGTCCTCTGCAAAAGCAGCAAGTGCTTTGAACTGCTGGGCCGTCTCACTAGCCCTGAATTTATGCACTTAAAGGCTACATAACATACAACCTGAAATACTTCTGACAACCCACATACAAAATGAGCAAATGGGAAGCTAACGGGTAAAAGCTTCCCAAAGCTGTGTCTATTGACGCTGTTCTTGGCGACTCCGCTCATATTTTCAATCTGATCATCTAAATCAGTGCTTCTCAAACTGTGAGTCATGACCCCTGGGGGGGGGGGGTCAAACAAGCTTTTCACAGGCTCTTACATTACAACTCATAATAGTAGCAAAATTATAGTTCTGAAGTAGCAATGAAAATAATTTTATGGTTGGGGGTCATCACAACATGAAGTGCCACGGCATTAGGAAGGTTAAGAACCGCCTG
>JADRCD010225481.1:0-12549 GCA_019843815.1 Montemys delectorum | reverse complement strand
TAGTAAGTAAAGGCTGCACAATAAGAAATAAAATGAGCTTCCATAATTACACTAAAAGGATAAATAAGCTTGAGACAAATTTATATTCAAGAAAGAACATTCAGGTCCAAGGATGAAACCAGAGTTGTGCACTATGATACACACAGTTGTGCGCTATGATAAGAAAAGCCCATATGAAACTGTTGCTTTCAACTTATAATGAGCTTACAGAATGAAACACTGCTTTGAACTTAATATCAACATCCTTTTGTAACATCCAATTGTGTGTAACATTTTATCTATGAGGTAGTTTTCTAAGAACTTTTTGTCTTTAAAAGGGCCAGAGAAAAGAAACAAAGATCTTAGGGTGCTCTCTTTCTTCCATCCATCCATCCATCCATCCATCCATCCATATTAATGTAGTGATGTAGCCATTGTCCACTTCACCCACTGTGTATGTGTCTGTGTGAGTGACGCTTTCTCTCCATTCTGGTTCACAAGGAGTTAACTAGCCTCACAAGTGACAGACTTCTAGTCAGCCAGAGAAGGGAACACTAGCAATAAATCCATTTCCCATCCCCTCGCTGTTAATCAACAAGTACTAATTCATCTGAAGCCATCAACCTCTGGTCTCAGAATAAAGAAGAATCAAGGAGAGTAAATATTATTTACACTAAGCATGACCCACACATTGAAACCAGAAGACAAGTTTGTAAAGTCAATGTTCTCCTTACCCTGATTTTGTTTGGGGATCAAACTCAGGTCTTCAGGCATGAACAGCAATGCTTTTACCCATTGAGCTACCTCACTGGTCCATGTAATGATGAATCTCGATAGTCAAATGGAATGGTTTGAGAGAGGATTGTGGGGTTAATGAATCACAAGTACTGTGAGAATGTTTCCAGAAATAATTGCCATGTGGAGCAACAATAAGGGGATATGAGGAGTTGAGAATACACCCTGAATATAAGCAACATCAACCAACAGGCTGACTTCCTGCAGAGACCGACCAAACAGAAAGGAGAAAAGCATGCGGGGCGAGCAAGCTCTACTCTTTCTGAACAAATTTGTCTGCTTTTGCCACCATTGCCTGTGCAGTAAGGAGGCTTCTTAGGCTCCAGCTTCAGCCTGTGTTAGAGACTTAACCAGTCATTTTACAGGGAATTCCCAAGCCTCACAGAGGGTAGCATTCTCTCTCTTTCTCTTCATCTAAAGAACCTTAGTGAGCAGTCCAAGCTCTGAGCCAAGAATTGAGGAGCATCATGATAGGCCTAGAAAACGAAGAAAAATAAAGAGTCAGAGGAACAAAAGGCCTACTTTATTCATTGACACAGAGCTACTAGGCAAGTGGATGCTGGCAGGCACCGAGAGACATGCTAACACACATATACTACTACAGGCAGGAAAGGACAGACCACATTTATATAAAACCCACACAAAAGTATGATTTTGTAATAACTAGTTACAGGACAGATTACACTTCTGTTTACGTTTGCGTTCTCATGACATCCTGTGTCAGCTATGCTTTGTAATTAGCCATCTTGGTCCACGGCAGATATGTAGATGAGTGGCATGCATAAATTGATCCATACAATGCTCCATTTCCTTCACCTAGGAAATGCACCTATTCTGCGTGTATTTTCATGTATTAATTTTGTTCTTTCTGCTTTTGTATACCTTTCAGTAATTAATTAGGAACTGTCATTTTTTAATTGACCTGCCATTTGATTAAAGAACAAAGAGTCTCACCTTCTTAGGTGAACAGGAGTTAGTGGCATAACTCAATAGCAGAATACATATCTAGCATGTTTAAGTACTGGGTTGAATTCCCAGCACTATACAAAAACATCACCAAGAATTAGGGAATTCAACCACTATTGTCAGACCAACACAACTGCACATCACACTGACCAAACAGAAAGGAACTAGTACCACTGACGAGCGTGTATCTTTCCTTCCCAAAGACTAATAAATGACTGTCATACTTGTTTAAATGTATCTGGGTTTAATAGTTCCATTTGTGCTAACTTTGCAATTCTGTAGATGATAAATCTTATAATGAAATAGCTACTGGTGTAAAAATAAATTCACTTGCTAGAGATGAAGCACTACTGGTAAACTTTTTGCCTAGAATGCAGAAAGTCCTGGGATTGATGCCAAGCACCACACAAACTAGACATAATAATGCGTACTTATAGTCCCATTGCTTGGGAGGAGGGAGCTGAAGGATTAGGAACTCATAGTCGTCATTAGCTGCACAGCTAGTTCAAGACCAGCCTGAGTTACAGAAGACCCTATCTCCAAAATAAATTATGATAAAAAAAAAAGGTAAATATTATACTGGCTAGTTGTTTTGTCAACATAAATTGGCAAAGTTAGTTCTGTCTTTTAAAATGGAACCTCATTGAGACAGTTCCTTCATCGAACTGGCCTACAGGAAAAGCTATTCTGTATGAGCTAATGTGATTATCAAATAAATGAGTTAGTAATGAGTAGGCTGGAACCCATAAAGGGATTTGTATTCTTGGTAAAAAGGTGAGCTCATCCCTCTTATCTTTTCTCTCTTTCATCCATGTTCTTTTTTACTTCTGCCATGGAATAACAGTAAGAAAGGCCCACCAGATGCTAGCAACATCCGAACAGAACCCAAAGCTAAATATATATATCTTTGTTGTTTACAGATTAGTCTGTGGTAGTCTGTAATATCAACACAAAATGGACTAAGACATAAGATTAATTATTTAAAATTTATTAAATAATGTATAAATAATTACCAATTTTACTATAATGAAATTATTTTTTTTCTATCAGGTAATCAAGTTAGTTGAATAAACCAGAATGACTTGAGTTTGAACCATGGCTATTAACAGCTCACTTAAAATGTAGGATTCTGACAATTTAGGTTCACATTTCATTAAACATTAGCAATTTTTTTCATACTCCAAGAGCCCTCATTATTTATTAATAACCTTCTTCTGGTATTTTGATATATGTTTGGTCCTATTAGCACAAAACCAGCCTATCCATGTTGATTAGAGTTAAATATTTTTATTTATATTTATGTGTGTGTGTGTGTGTGTGTGTGTGTGTGTGTGTGTGTGTGTGTGTCTCTGTATTCTGTGCAGGAGGTACTCATATGCCCCTGAAGTAAGAGGATAACTCTCCTGCCTCCTTGTAGGATCAGGAGATTATGCTCAGGTAATCACGCCTGCCCTTTAGCACCTCTACCTAAGGAGGCACCTTCAAGCTCAGATGCAAGCAACTCATTTTAACAACTGTTTCCTTGACATTGTGCCCCAAAGTAGAATAGGCTACCTATATCATCATGCTGTGATTACCAACATTGCTCAAGTTTCCTTAAAAGATGATCCCCTGGGCTATCCATAGCACCTACAATGAGCAGGTTAGATCCACAAGTAGCTGGCACACATGCAAACACCATTCCTTTAAGCTACCATTTTATGAGCTTGAAATAATGGCACGCTCGTAAAAGCCTATCAGATTCCACTTCCAAATCTTTGACCAACTAATTAAGAAAGAGATTAATACTTACTGACTTTCCTAAACCTAAATGAAGCACAGAAACTTGTTTATCAGTGTCTTATTTTTCTAATGACTTTCATAATTTTATAATATTTGAATTCATTTCAGTTCTTTAAATCTTTTCTATGAGGGGGTATGTTTATGAGGTAGGGTCTCATAGAATGCAAGCCGTGTTCAAACCCACTTTATGTAGCTGAGAATGGCCTTGAAAGCCTGATCCTTTTGCCCGCACTTCCCGAGTATCTTAGTGTCCTAATTCCAGGTACGGAACACCACATCTGGTTTTCAGTTTCTGAACTTTAGCTCCAGAAATATCAGTCACTCAATTTTAGCTGATAAATGTTCCTCATGGGGGAGATTGTGGTTATTACTCTCAGACATATCATCCTGCCCCATTCCGTTCCTGTACTGCTCAAGATCATCCCACTGCAAGCTACTGCCAATCGCTTCCCCTCAGCTGTCAATTCCTCAAGGGTAGATTGTCACGTTTAGTTCTTGGGGTATAAAAAAAAATCCAGTCAGTGTTTATCTCTCTCAGAGAAGGACTAGAGCTTCCCTGATTCACTCTATAGGACACAGTCCATGAACTTGGCCATTCTTCTACATCCCAATATGGGTGCATAAAATATTAAAAGGATGTTTCTTAATTTTCCCCTAATTAGAATGATGGCAGGTAGTGATCAACATAGGAAGACTAGACATGGCTGAGAAAAGAGGACCAGAATAATGGCAATATCCATGAACATGGAAGAGGAAATTTTCTTGGGGTCCCACACCCTAGACAAAGAACTACAAGGAAGTAATGATTGCTGGGTGAAGAATAATTACTCTCTCTCAGGAATGGTAATTACTCATTATCCAATATAGCGTAATCAGTATGAAAACCATAAGCACACAAACAAAAGCAGACTCAGCAAGTTGTATTTACACATATTTATAAACATACATGTATCTTAGTTAGGGTTTTCCCGCTGTGAACAGACTCCATGACCAAGGCAACTCTTACAAGGACAACATTTAATTGAGGCTGGCTTACAGGTTCAGAAGTTAAGTTCCCTTATCATCAAGGTGGGAGTAGTGTCAAGACAGGCATGGTACAGGAAGAGCTGAGAGTTCTACATCTTCATCTGAAGGCCACTAGAAGAAGGTTGGCCTCCAGGAAGCTGAGATGAGGGTCTTAAAGGCCATTCCCACAATGACACATTTCCTCCAACAAGGTCACGCCTCCGTATAGTGCCATTCCTTGAGACAAGCATATTCAATTCAACACAACATACATATAATATAAAGGGGCTAATTAAGAGTGGAGGGGTGTGGGCAGGGTTTGAAGGAGAATAGCTGGGAGAGCTGAAAGGAAGTGGAAAGTGATGTAATTCTATTTCAATTAAAATCATATTTGAAAAAAAAATAGAAAAACCAGGAGGAGGAGGTCAATCAAAACCAAATATATCTATCTATATGAAAATGCCATTAAAAGTCTGAATTCAATAAACTAAGTTTTAAAAACAAATGAAGGAAAAAAAACTACCAGTTGTAATATTCACATACACTTTTTCATAGAACAGTAGGCAAAGTATACCCCTTGATCGTCACTGCATTTTATACGCTGCAGGCAACCAGACATTCCAAGTCACTGAGAGAACTCACAGCCAAAGACGAATAGGGGAAAGCAAGCCATAGTGGGATTCTGCTTGGGTGGGTGTACTAGTTTGTTTGTTTAGTCACTGAGTTTGAACTGTTTTCAATGCTAGAAAGTCATTATGCAAAACTAAATTGTTGTCTTAGGCAAATGGCTACCCTGTTTCCTTCCCAAGCTGACAATTTTATAGTCAACTTAAGCCCCATCTCTATTTTGTAAGAGATGTAATGGGTTGGTTGTTCTCCTGCCTTGCATAATCATAAGAGATAGACCATCATAAAATCAGAATGAATGTTTAGCAGTGAATATTTAGATATGTGGGGGGGAAGCAAATTTAAGGTTACTGTCTTAGTTTGGGTTGTATTGCTGTGAGGAGACACCATGACCATGGCAACTTTTATAAAGAAAAACATTTAACTGGGGTGCTTACAGTTCAAAGGCTGAGTCTATACAGTCATCACAGTTGAAAGCACGGCAGCCTCCAGGCAGACATGGTGCTGGGGAAGAAGCTGTGAGGTTTTTTTTTTTGTTGTTGCTGTTGTTTTTTTTTTTAACTTTTATTGCATTATGATGAGAAAAGTTACATGATTTCAATTTATCTGAATTTGTTAACATTTAAAAACATATTTTAAGTAAATAGAATTAAATCACATTCTTGTTTCCCTTTTGTTCCCCAACTCCTCCCAGAGACCCCCTTCAATACCTACAATACCTTTTTTGTCATATTCCTTAAAATTTATACAATATTATAACAATAAAAATGAGTATTATAAAAGTTGTTTGATATAGAACAACAATCAATTTAACAATGTTATGTAGATGCTTGTCTACAGCAATACTGAAAATGTATACGTTTTTCTCAATATAAATTTTAAATAACACCAAACATATTAACTGTATACTTCAAAATAATACATCACTGCTAGTATTTTCTTAAATAAAAATAAATATATAAAGTCTTTTTGTTTGTTTGTTTGTTTTATATTTAGTAGAGTTTAAAATCTTGGGTCTTACTGTGGTACAAGCCCAAAATAAGAACAATTTTTAGACACTGGATTTCATTGTAATAAGGCTGTACTTCAATGACCCTGACATCACCAAAGGATTTTACCTCCATCGTAGCTAAGCTGAGACTTGACAGTTGTGCTGCTCCAAGGAATGAATTGTAGGCACGATTTTTGGATACAGACTTCCTGCTATGGTCAAAGCTATTTGATTTGAGTGAGTGACTTTATTCTCAGGCCACAGAGAACAGGTTACATTCATTTAAGAAATGCTGTGTGTATTAAAGTGGTCTATCCACAAAGTCATTCACCAACTGCTTCAACGAACAATGGCTCTGCTTGCAGGGTGGCATAGACATTAGGTGTGGGTAAGAATCTGGTTCCTTGGCTGTGATAATTTGGAAAAGCATTTATCTCAGAGAAAGAGTAACTTATAAAGTCCTCTTCTTCAAACTTGATATAAGAGCTACAAATGTCAAGCAAAGCATTCAGTCTCACTCTTTGTTGTTCTCTTTCTTACAAGCTACCTCCCAAGTTAATTGTCTATGTCTCCCTTGGGTATATAAATACTTTTGAAATATATAAGCTATTCTGAAAACCATAGTATAGTATAAACACATGAAATAAACAATACTACTAATAGAGAGACTGAGATAGGAGAAGCAAGATTTCAAGACCCTTATGTTGTACATAGCAAGACACTGTCACAAACAAGCTGAAAGTGCATATAGATTGTACAATGTTGGACCTATTTCTCCAATTACCAAATTAGAGAGACCATTGGATGACAATCAACAAATTTCTAATTCCTCATATCTTTGGATTTCAATCAGTTAGGATATGCTGGTAATATTAATTTTCATATTAAGATATTAAGAAAAGTAATTGTCATTCCTGTTGTTTTTGTTATAAGAGGTGGAATTAGATTTGTGTGGATTTGTTGAAAGATTACTTTCTTGGTTCTTCTAGGGTGTAGTTGTGAGTTTTACAACTTGATTAGAAGGCAGCAGAAAGAGACTGTCATACTAGGCACAACTTGGGACATATACAACTGCCAGACAGACTGAATAATCAGATAGCATCCAGAACACAGGGTTCGAGCCAGCTGAGGAAGCATCACTCCAACTGTAGTGTGAATCAAGTCACATAGAAGGTTTGTCCAATCACAGATCCAAGGGTAGAGGTGTTTACATGAGAAAACTTTAGGTGGGAGCCTGAGATTTAGTTTTGGTAAAAAGTTATTTACAAATGTTGATTTTCCTGTTCTGTAGCTCACTGTGTAAGATACTCAGTCAAGGAGGACAAATTTCATCCTGAGTGCAATGAAAAGACATTACAGGTCTACACGGGAAAGCTGTCTGTGTCACTGACTCCAGGGTCAGTGTGTGTGTGATGTGGTATAGATTGATTATGGGAGACTGGTAACAGAAAAAACAATCAGGGACTGTGAAATTTTTAATATATTATTTCTTGGCTTGGTTGGTGGTTTTGCTTAAATTTGTGTGTGTGTGTGTGTGTGTGTGTGTGTGTGTGTGTGTGTGTGTGTGTATAGGACAAATTTATAAGTCAATTCTCTCTTTCCACTATGGGTTCCAGACATCAAACTCAGGTCATCAGGCTTGAATGTCAAACTCTTATTCAAACGGAGCCATCTCACTGGCTCTGATTTTACTATTGTCATTCTTACAGACAGACTCTTTTCATAACCTATCTTAGCCTCTACATTGTTATAATAGCCAGGGCTTGTCTTGAACTCCTGATCTTTCTGCCTCCACACTCAGTGGGATTACACACATGCCACTCATGCCTGTCTCAGAATAGTGGATATTCTAACTCACAATAAGAATTTCATCCTGTATTTGAAGTTGGGAGGAAGAAGAATGGTTAAGAAAGTTTATTTAGGTAGACACAACATTTGGCATCCTCTTGGATTTAAGAGTTGAAAAGGAAAAGGCCATAAGAATGGCACTGCAGATTTAAATCTAGGAGCTTAGCAACATAAAACAAAAATTAACTGCTGTGGACGATGTAAAGCAGTGTTAGCCTGCGTGATGGCTCAGCAGGTAAAAGCACTTGGCTGCTGCAGGAGCCAGGCAGAGGTCAGACACCTACAACTCATGTAAAGTGCTTTACTGTAATCCTAGCACTCTCAGGCCAGCTTGCCTGAAGTAGGAAGCAGGATGGTAAGTAAGAAGAGAGACCCTGATGTAGTGGGTTGGCCTAATGCTGATTGTATTCTAATGCTAATTTGGGGTCCCTAAGGTTGTCCCAGAGATGAGAAAGTCCCATGTAAATGCTAAGTGACCCTGCCCCCAGTTAATTGTGATTGGTAAATAAAGATGTGGACAGCCAAGAGTTGGGCAGCAGAGACAGGTGGATTTAGGTTTCCCAGGCTTGGCTTTGGGGGGTCTGGGAAGATGAGGAAGAATGCGCAGGAGAGAAAAAAAGCAGCTATGGGTTAAGGGCCAAGAGAGTGGCCCTGGATGGTCAATTGGAGCTAAGAGCAGCCCAGATGGAACATAGTAAAGGATAAATAATAACTCAAGGTTGTCCATAGGAAAGTAGATCCTAACAGCATGGAGGGGAGGCAGCTGCCCAGCTCTTGTGCTGCTTCAGGCTTATTTAAAATATCACAGCTGTGTGTGGTTTTTACCAAAGGCAAGGGAGAAGCCTCAGGCCAGGATATTAAATATATATATTACCACATCCTGACTCAAACAAGGCTTAAGGTAAGGACCCACAAATGAGGATATCCTCTGACCTCATCATGCTCTCCCTCACTCAAGCACACACACACAGAGAGACATACTCTTTGTGCACATACATGTAAGTTAGTAAATAAAGTTAGCAAAAGGAAAGGCCCATAAAATTCTTTAAAGGGCAAGCAATAACAACAACAAAACCTGACAATGGTGTCAGAAGCCAGAAATGTAGACTGATATGTTTGTTTCCACAACGTCAGAAATCACAGAATACCAATGAATTCACAAGCTATGTCATTTCTTCTGTATTTGTCAGTCTGGATGCCGTGATCTGTGTTGGGCAAATGGAAGTTACTTATACAATCCAGATGTGGAGTCGTTCACCTCAGGATTTCCACTCAGAATGGAACAAAATGCTCTGTTTTTAAGGTGGCATCACTCAGGACAAGGCACTACCTACAGGCTACCATCCTATTTGAGAAGCAGAACACTGGAACCATAACCTAAGCCTTTCAATGGACAAAGAACTCAAAATAGGAAAGGTGCTCTCAGCTTCCAGCATCATCTTATACTGATTTTTTAAAATTTTTTTTATTTAGATATTTTCTTTATTTACATTTCAAATGACATCTCCTCTCCTGGTTACCCCTCCAAAAAAAAAAAAAAAAACCAAAACCAAAAACAAGCAAAAACAAAAACAAAAAACAAACCCTGTTTCCTCCCCACCTCCCCCTACTCATCAACCCACCCTCTCCCACTTCCTGGCCCTGACATTCCCCTACACTGGGTCAAAGAACCTTTATAGGACCAAGGGCCTCTCCTGCCATTGATGACCGACTTGGCCATCCTCTGCTACATATGCAGCTGGAGTCTTGAGTCCATCAATGTGTACTCTGTGGTTGGTGTTTTAGTCCCTGGGAGCTCTGAAGGTACTAGTTAGTTCATATTGTTGTTCGTCCTAAAGGGCTGCAAACCCTTCAGCTCCTTGGGACCTTTCTCTAGCTCCTTCATTAGGGACTCTATGCTCAGTCCAATGGATGGTTGTGAGTCTCTACTTCTGTATTAGTCGGGCACTGTCAGAGCCTCTCAGGAGACAGCTATATCAGGCTCCTGTCAGCCAGCACTTGCTGACATCTACAATAATGTGTGGGTTTGATGATTGAATATGGGAAGGATTCCCAGGTGGAACAGTCTCTGGATTGTTCTTCTTTCAGTCTCTGCTCCATACTTAGTCTCTGCAACTCCTTAGATGGGTATTTTATTCCCCCTTCTAAGAAGGAGCAAAGCATCCACATTTGGTCTTCCTAAGTTTTAAGGTATTCTTGCACTATTATGATGGTTATTGCTGGTTGTCAACTTTACTACATCTGGAATGAACTATAATCCAGAAATGGAGGGTACACCTGTGATCTTGAGGCTGGAAGACACAGGCTCTTGACCTGAATCTTGACATAGCATAACATGATCTTGAGGCATAGTGGCCATAAAAAGCTTAGGCTCAGGCAAGGTAGTATGTGCTTATAATCCCAAGAGAGTCAGGAAAGCAGATCTTTGAGTTCAAGGCGAGCCTGGAACAGAGCAAGTTCCAAATCTAGGTATGATGGTATACACTTTTAGTCTGGGGCACATCTTCTGCTAGAGGCTGACATAAGGACAATGGAAAAAGGAAGACTCAGTCTTCTTTCCTGCTTGCACTTACCTACCAGCACATCTGTTGAAACCAAATTCAGGGATTCCAGTTTATACAGATCAGCTGAAACAGCTAGCCTCATGGGACTGAGCAACTACTGGATTCTTGAACTATCCATTCTTAGCTGCCCATTGTTGGGTTAGTTGAACTGCAGACTGTAAATCCTTACAATAAATTCCCTTAGTATACAAAGACATTCTACAAGTTCTGTGACTCTAGAGAACCCTGACTAATCCAACTGTGCCGAGTTTTAAAATTATTATTTTGTTACATAGCAATAGCATCCAATGCCCACTACTACTGGGAGTTTAAATGAATGAAGGATTTCTTATTTATAAATGAATTTGGCCTATGATAGGCTATTGTCTTCATAGTACAAAAGTTCCCTTCAATCTCAAGAAAATAAAAATAGAAGCAGCTAGAGAGGGCAGCAGAAGTCAGGGAATCAAGTACATGTATATCTAATCTTAAGAACATGGTGAGAAAAGGAAGGAAATGAATGTGATGGAATGAATGGATCACAAGAAAGACATAGATGTTTAGAGTGTAGGAGGCAATTTTAGCAGGTTTGAAGTCCAATGTCAGTACACAGGAGTCAGGTACTTAAAGAATGTTTCTTTTATTAACTTATTCCCAATGGATAACAACTTATAGCTGTTGTTGCCACTTGTTGAACGATGCATGGATATGGATTCATTTACTAAGCACAGTTGCTTCTAGTTCTAGTTATTTGTTTATCTTTTTTTTTTTGCTGGGATTTGAACTCATGACATTCAGAAGAGCAGATGGTGCTCTTACCCACTGAGCCATCTCACCAGCCCCGTTATTTGTTTATCTTTGTCTTACTACTTAGCTGAGGCTAACCTGGAATTCACTATGTGGTCCATCCTGACCTTGAACTCTCAATTCTCTTGCCTCTGTCTCCTAGCTGTTAGATTTCAGGTGAGTGCCACCACGTCCAGGTAGCTTTTGATTCTTCATTCTCTTACAAAGCAACTCAGTTTCAATCCCCAGCCTCCCTTCCACTGGTCTATGGTGAAAATCTTCCTAGAGCCTTTTGTTACTCACTCAAGAGTTTTGCTCTGGTTCTAGGGTCTCATGAAATGGCATGACATCAAGGCCATCTGGTCATCTACTGCTATTCAAACAATTATCCAAGTTGTCCAGGACATCTTCAGCTTTGGCATTCTTTGCTGTTTCCTTCTGACAGAGAAATCTGCGAGCCTGCAGGAGGTCCCATTTCCAGAGGTACTCAGTACCTTCCTGCTGTGAGTCTTTCTAGCTTTTTCAGAAACAACTGCAGTTGCAGATGGCCTTTATTTTCAGCATCTCTGAAGCTCTTCTCTTCTCCTTCATCCTTGGGAGGTTTCCTTGTATTCTCAAAGAACATTTGTCCCCATTATGTTATTTCCAAGCACTACTTTAGATTACACCCCCATGCTTCCTCCAAGTCCTCTTTTTGCTGTAGTTGGTTAATCTGCTCTAATTTCCTCAGTGGTGGCGGCATGAGTTCCTCACTATCTGCCCCAATGTTCTGGGTTTTCAAATGAAAGACACACACACACACACACACACACACACACACACACACACACACAGCCTTATATTTAATATGCCTTAATCATCTCAATGACTGAGCCATTCTCAAACTTCCATTTTGGTAATGCCTCCCCACTGATATTCCTGAATTATTACTTACTAACATCTATATTCCATCTTTGCTACCCCAGACTAAATTGGGCTAGCCCTCTGTGGGTGCTCCCAGCCCCACCCCTACACCCGGGCTCTTACATGATTGGTATGTCTCTCTTCCTTCAGCTCTCAAGCCCAGTTCTTATTCTTCATTCAGCATGGCGATCCTTCTTTCTTCCTCTCCTGCATTTCTTGGCCCTTCTTTCTTCCTCTCCTGCATTTCTTGCCCAGGAATCCTAAAAGTCCCTCCTCTGCCTTCCTGCCCTGCCATTAGCTGCCAGCAACTTTATTTACCAATCA
>JADRCD010225480.1:0-23306 GCA_019843815.1 Montemys delectorum | reverse complement strand
CTACTGTATGGTTTTAGCTCCTTTGTCAAAGATCAAGTGACCATAGGTACATGGGTTCATTTTTGAGTCTTCAATTCTGTTCCATTGATCTACTTGCCTGTCACTATACCAATACCATGCAGTTTTTATCATGATTGCTATGTAGTACAGCTTAAGGTCCGGGATTGTGATTCCACCATAGGTTCCTTTATTGTTGAGAATAGTTTTGGCTATCCTGGGTCTTTTGTTGTTCCAGATGAATTTGCAAATTGCTCTTTCTAAGTCTGTGAAGAATTGAGTTGGAATTTTGATGGGGTTTGGATTGAATCTGTAGATTGCCTTAGGTAAGATGGCCATTTTTACTATATTAATCCTGCCAATCCATGAGCATGGGAGATCTTTCCATCTTCTGAGATCTTCTTCAATTTCCTTCTTCAGAGACTTGAAGTTCTTGTCAAACAGATCTTTTACTTGCTTAGTTAGAGTTACACCAAGGTATTTTATATTATGTGGAACTATTGTGAAGGGTGTTGTTTCCCTAATTTCTTTCTCTGCCTGTTTATCCTTTGAGTAAAGGAAGACCTCTGAGTTGCTTGAGTTAATATTTTATCCAGTTACTTTGCTGAAGTTTTTTTTTATCAGGTTTAGGAGCTCTCTGGTGGAGTTTTTGGGGTCACTTAAGTAAACTATCATATCTTCAGCAAATAGTGATAATTTGACTTCTTCCTTTCCAATTCATATCCCTTTGATCTCCTTTTTTTGCCTAATTTCTCTGGCTAGGAATTCAAGTACAATACTGAATAGGTAGGGAGAGAGTGGGCAGCTTTGCCTAGTCCCTGATTTTAGTGGGATTGCTTCAAGTTTCTCTCCATTTAATTTGATGTTGGCTACTGGTTTTCTGTATATTGCTTTTACTATGTTCAAGTATGGCCCTTGCATTCCTGGTCTTTCCAAGACTTTTATCATGAAGGGATATTGGATTTTTTCAAATGCTTTCTCCGCATCTAGTGAGATGATCATATGGTTATTCTCTCTGAGTTTGCTTATGTAGTGAATTACATTGATGGATTTCCATATATTGAACCATCCCTGCATCACTAGGATGAAGCCTACTTGATCATGGTGGATGATCATTTTGATGTGTTGCTTGATTCAGTTTGCAAGAATTTTGTTGAGTATTATTGCATTGATATTCATAAGGGAAATTGGTCTGAAATTTTCTTTCTTTGTTAGGTCTTTGTGTGGCTTAGGTATAAGAGTAATTGTGGCTTCATAGAACAAATTGGGTAGAGTACCTTCAGTTTCTATTTTGTTGAATAGTGTGAGGAGTATTGGTATTAGGTCTTCTTTGAAGGTTTGATAAAACTCTGCACTAAAACCATCTGGTCCTGGGCTTTTTTTGGTTGGGAGACTATTAATGACTGTTTCTATTTCATTAGCATATATGGGACTGTTTAGATAGTTGATCTGATCTTGATTTAACTTTGGTACCTGGTATCTGTCTAGAAATTGGTCGATTTCATCTAGGTTTTCCAGTTTTGTTGAGTATAGGCTTTTGTAGTAGGATCTCATGATATTTTGGATTTCCTCAGTGTCTATTGTTATGTCTCCTTTTTCATTTCTGATCTTGTTAATTAGTAAACTATTTCTGTGTCCTTTATTTAGTCTAGCTAAGGGTTTATCTATTTTGTTGACTTTCTCAAAGAACCAGCTCCTGGTTTGGTTGATTCTTTTTATAGTTCTTTCGGTTTGTATTTGGTTGATTTCAGCCCTGAGTTTGATTATTTCCTGCCTTTGACTCCTCTTGGGTGAATTTGCTTCTTTTTGTTCTAGCACTTTCAGGTGTGCTGTCAAATTGCTGGTGTATGCTCTCTCCAGTTTCTTTTTGGAGGCACTTAAAGCTATGAGTTTTCCTCTTAGGACTGCTTTCATTTTGTCCCATAAGTTGGGGTATGTTGTGGCTTGATTTTCATTAAACTCTAGAAATTCTTTAATTTCTTTCTTTATTCCTTCCTTGACCAAGTTATCATTGAGTAGAATTTTGTTAAGCTTCCACGTGTATGTGGGCATTCTATTGTTTATGTTGTTATTGAGGAGCAGCCTTATTCCATGGTCATCTGATAGGATACAAGGAATTATTTCAATCTTCTTGTTATCTGTGGAGGCCTGATTTGTGACCAATTATATGGTCAATTTTGGAGAAGGTACCATGAGGTGCTGAGAAGAACATATATCCTTTTGTTTTAGGATAAAAAGTTCTATAGATATCGGTTAAATCCATCTGTTTGGTAACTTCTGTTAGTCTCACTGTGTCCTTGTTTAGTTTCTGTTTCCATGATCAGTCCATTTCAGAGAGTGGGGTGTTGAAATCTCCAACTACTATTTTGTGTAGTGTAATGTGTGCTTTGAGCTTTAGTAAAGTTTCTTTTATGAACGTAGATGCCCTTGCACTTAGACTATAGAGGTTTAGAATTGAGAGTTCCTCTTGGTAGATCATACCTTTGATGAATATGAAGTGTCCCTCCTTATCTTTTTTGATCACTTTAGGGTGAAAGTTGATTTTATTCGAAATTAGAATGACTACTCTAGCTTTTTTCTTGGGAGCATTGGCTTGGAGAATTGTTTTCCAGCCTTTTATTCTGAGATAGTGTCTTTCTTTGTCACTGAGGTGGGTTTCCTTTATGCAGCAAAATGTTGGGTCCTGTTTACATACCCAATCTGATAGTCTATGTCTTTTTATTGGTGAATTGAATCCATTGATGTTAATAGATATTAAGGAAAAGTAATTGCTGCTTCCTGTTAATTTTGTAGTTAGAGCTGGCATTCTGTTCATGTGTCTAACTTCTTTTAGTTTTGTTGGAACTTTACATTATTGCTTTTTCAGGGATGCAGTTCCCCTCCTTGTGTTGGAGTTTTCCATATATTACCCTTTGAAGGGCTGGATTTTTGGAAATATATTGTGTGAATTCGATTTTGTCATGGAATACTTTGTTTTCTCCATCTATGGTGATTGAGAGTTTTGCTGGGTATAGTAGTCTAGGCTGGCATTTGTGTTTCCTTAGGGTCTGTATGACATGCACCCAAGATCTTTTAGCTTTCATAGTCTCTGGTGAGAAGTCTGGTGTAATTCTGATAGGCCTACCTCTATATGTTACTTGACATTTTTCCCTTACTGCTTTTAGTATTCTTTCTTTGTTTTGTGCATTTGGTGTTTTGACTATTATGTGGCGGGAGGAATTTCTTTTCTGGTCCAGTCTATTTGGAGTTCTATAGGCTTCTTGTATGTTCATGGGCATCTCTTTCTTAAGTTAGGAGAGTTTTCTTCTATAATTTTGTTGAAGATATTTACTGGCCCTTTAAGTTGGAGATCTTCACTCTCTTCTATACCTATTATCCTTAGGTTTGGTCTTCTCATTGTGTCCTGGATTTCCTGGATGTTTTGGGTTAGGATCTTTTTGCATTTAGCATTTTCTTTGACTGTTTTGTCAATGTTGTCTATGTTATCTTCTGCCCCTGAGATTCTCTCTTCTATCTCTTGTATTCTGTTGGTGATACTTGCATCTATGTTTCCTGACTTCTTTCCTAAAATTTCTAACTACAGAGTTGCCTCCTTTTTTGATTTCTTTATTGTTTCTACTTCCATTTTTAGGTCCTGGATGGTTTTCCTCAATTCCTTCACCTGTTTGTGTTTTTCTGCAATTCCTTAAGGGATTTTTGAGTTTGCTCTTTAAGGGCTTCTACTTGTTTACTTGTGATCTCCTGTAATTCTTTGTGGGATTTTTTTTTTGTTTCCTCCTTAAGGGGTTGTACCTCTTTACCTGTGTTCTCCTGTATTTCTTTAAGGGAGTTATTCATGTCTTTCTTAAGTTCCTCTATCAGCATTGTGAGATATGATTTTAGATCCAGATCTTGCTTTTCCTGTGTTTTGGGATATCCAGGACTTGCTATGGTGGGAGTACTAGGCTCTGATGAAGCCAAGTAGTCTTGGTTTATGTTGGTAGGATTCTTACATTTGCCTTTCACCATCTCTTGATGTCTGGTGATAGATGTTCTTGGTGTCTCTGAGTAGAGCTTGTTGTGTCCCTGTTGCCTTGCAACTCCCCTGCAACTTTTGAGGCCTGTGCCCCTGGGCTGGTCCTGCCTTAGAAAGTCATCTGAGTCTCTGAGCTGAAGCATGCCCTGGAGGAAGGTCCTCCTCTAGCAGGGAAAGGGCAGAGAGGGTCGCTGATCTAGCTCTGTCACTCTGGAGCTGAGAGGATCCTATCTCTTACTATTTCTGGTTTTAATGGAACTCTTTCAAGGAATTTTCCTTAGAATGATGTAGGTTATAAGTTCGTCATATATAACCTTTATTATGCAAAACTTACTGTTTTCATATATAACCTTTATTATGCAAAAACTATCCAAAAATAAGAGACCTGTAAGATACCGTACCAATATTTATTCTAAATATATTTCCTTGTAGGGCTTACAATTATATTATGATTGTATGTGTAATAATTCCATCAAGTCCTGATTACATATCATTTTATAAATAATAATAAAGAAACAAATAATAAAATAACAATTCCAGAATATACAAACAAAATCCCAATAAAATACTACTTGTAGCTTTTTTTTTTTTAAAGGAACATGTACGCAATGGTTTCTTTAATATTCTCTAGGTCCTCCTATGAGAGACCTTGAAAGGAGGATAATGTGATATCTTATTAGTAGATACATACTGCCAAAATAATTCTGAATGGAGAAAAGATTTTAGCAATGTACTCCAGGCTTTTCCCAATGTTATTGGTTGCTCTTTAGAAACTGATGAGGCCCTACGCTTAAGAGAACATCTACATATCTCATTGAACACAGAAAAGTTACACTGCTGATTGTGTAGAGATTTCACTGTTATTGGCTACTGTTCATTGTACTGGAAGCTATTCTACATACTTCCATAGGTGAAAGATAAACACCAACCCAACTATAAAACCTTTCATTTGAAATGGGGTCCTTCCTAAAGATATGCTGATATAATAGTGGCACAAAGTTTGTGGGAGTAACCACTCAATATCTGACCTGAATTAAGGTTCACACCATTAGATGGACCCTGTGCCTAACACTGCTTTGGTGGCCAAGAAACCTAGACTAGAAAGGTCAGAAACCTAGGGGAACACCAAATATTACTATTCTGCTAAAGAACATAGCAATACAATGACTCGGCTGCCTCCTATAGGTGTATAGTAAATCTCCATTGATGAAGATTCTATGTACTTCAGAAGCATGGCTACATGGTCTCTGACCTAGAATTGACCTGGAATGAGGACTAGGTTTCTTGGTACAAAAACCACAATTTAGATTTCCAAAGGATGCAGGAAATTAGAACTACTATGCAGCCACGATAAGTATGAACCACAATAATTATCACCATTACATCATAATCCTAGGAGTATAGTACAAGCATACATACCTTGGAATTAAACCCACTCAATAAGTGGAGGATCATGCCTAGTACAGGAAATATAGCCTATTACCCAGGGAGACTGAAATCATGGATCATGGAGAACCTACAACTACCACTCAACTAAACCATGAATCCTCAACACTATGCAAAAACTATAAGTTACTAAGGAATGCTGAGCAAAGATGAAATAGTATGGTGTTCTTTTGTTAAAAGCTCACCAATTGCTATTTAATACGAAAAGCCGAGCCTTGAAAATATACATATAAGAAACTGTATAGAGAATGAGAAGTTAATTGCTGAGGGATAGCCCCTCTGTGGTCTTCTTTCTTGTTGGTTCTTCTTGAGGCAGCAGAAGGGGAAGAGAGTATCAGTGGGTAAGACTTTGTCTTACAAGATATTTAGGGTTACTGTATAATAATAAAAAGTTTACTTATCTAAGTCTAAGTTACCTAGCTACTGTAGCTGGCCTGCCTTCGGTAATCCTCTGAGGCTAGAAACTGAAGTTTCTGGCACTTAGCACCTCTTCCTAAAACAGCAAAGGATTCCACTCTAACTTTAGGCCTCCTAGTCAGGAGTCACAGGAAGAAGGGACACTTTGAGATGTGATTATAGCATTTATTATTAAGTTGTAAAAAGTTTCCTGTGAAAGCTATCTAAGGGGAAAAACCGAAAGATCCTAAGCAGGGAAAGGGAAAAATTATTCTCATCTGTTTGTCCTCAGTACTTACACATTTTTCAGAATACATGATCACATGTTAAAAAGTTCATTACAGCTTCACACATAAAATTCAAATCATAAATTGAAATAGGAGTTTACAACAGAGAATATTTACATGCATATCCATTAGAAGTATTTATCTGGCTAAGCATCTATCACCTGTCACAGATCTACAGGTTCACTGAAAGTTAAAAACCATAACTGTTATTAGTGAAGTTTTGTATAGATAAACCCAGTCAATATTTTAATCTTCTGTCCTACCACCTATAATAAATTGTTAGTCCCCTTTTTATGACCTTTGATTAATTGTTTACAACCTCCTGGAATGTGCTCTGAGTAGGAGAAATTCTGGTTACTATCTAAGCAGCAATTAAGTGGTGACACATGAGAGACTGACAGAGTTCTCATTGCAATTTTGACTATCAGAAAAGGATCTAATAACAGTTCCACTAAAAAAAGCTTAATAATCACTGATATAATTTTAGGAATTCTTATAGGATCATCATTAAGAATTAAGAAGTCATTTATTTGTCTATATAACATCACTGCAAAACAGTACATCTTCATAGATCTGCAGATATCTGCTCAAAAGGGATGGGCTAATAGCTAGTGATTGTTATATATTTTTGATAATAAAAGGAAAAGCATACTAATAGCCGGAATCTTTCCTAAAATGAGTTCCATTTGTCCTTGTCTATAGAGCAAACCTGTTGCAGATTATAATCCAAAGTAGATTATTTCAGGAAGATCATCTGCTAGTTATTAGCTTGTCCTACTATAGCTCCTGACAGGTTATATTTAGGAAAATATGTATATACATGCACATATATGCATATAAAAAACCTAATGAACAAAGAATCCATGAATAGGAAAGAGAGCACGGAGGGTTACCTGCAAGTGCTTAGAAGAAGGAATGTAAAAGGGCTGGAATGATGTCATTATAGTATAATCTCAAAAAATAAAAGAAACAATATCACTTCAGTTAGACTAGGAACCACACAGGTAAACTTCCCTTCCCAAATTCAACTTCTCTGCTCTCTGGGCCCTCTAAGCCAATCAAAGTTGTCCTTAGCAACTTTTATATACCAGGCAGACCTCCATTCACCACTCATCTCTCTTGCATCTCCATCAGACTCCTGAGTCACTCAAGTAAGCTTCCTTTCCCCCACCTAACATCCCTGCTCTCTTAGTACTCTGGGCCAAGTCAGTTGCCCTGAGCAGCATACAATTCCAGAGGGATATCTATTTATTCTCTTGCCATCTCTCTGTCCACCTTCATCAGACCTGAGGCTCCTGAAGCATTACAGAACTGCAGGTCTGAAAGCATACAGCTCAAGGATATCCATCTTCTGACTGCCACACCAGAAATGTTGATGTTCACTCCTCTCCCAAAACCTACTATAACATAAACATCCAGGCACCAAAATCATCCAAATGCCTAAAGGCCCTTGAAAGAACTTAACAACAGCCAGGGCCATGTGGTGACACCTCCAACGCATAGCTATCCAAGTCCAGCAAGGCATAAATATTGTAACACAAGAAAATTATTTTATATCCAATTTTATAATGATGATAGAGGCCTTGAAAGAGGAAATAAACAAATCCTTTAATGAAATACATGATAATACATCAAACAACTGGAAGTTTTTAAAGAGGAAACAAATAAATCCCCGAAAGACACAAAAAATACAATTAAACAGGTGAAGGAAATAAATAAAACAGTGCAAGACCTGAATGTGGAAATAGAAGCAATGAAGAAAAGGACAAACTGAGAAAATACTGGAGATGTCAAGCCTAGAGAAGAGAACAAGAAAAACAGATGCAGCCCCTTAGGACAAGCAACAATATGAACTAACTAGTACCCTCAGAGCTCCCAGGGACTAAATCACCAACCAAGGAGTGAACATGGTGGGACTGATTGCTCTGGCAACATGTGTATAGTAGAAGATGGCCAAGTCGGTCATCAATGGGAGGAGATGCCCTTGGCCCTGTGAAGATTCTGTGCCCCAGTGTAGGGGAATGCCAGGGCCAATAAGTGGGAGAGGGTGGGGTGGCAAGCAGGGGGAGAGGGGAGGGAACAGGGGTTTGTTCTTGCTGTTGTTTTTTGTTTTTGTTTTTGTTTTTTGAGTTTTTTTTTTTTTTTTTTTTGGAGGGGAAACTTGGAAATATGACATGTAAATAAAGAAAATATCTAATAAAAGAAAAAAAAAAAAGAAATGTTCAACATCCTTAGTCATCAGGGAAATGCAAATGAAAACAATCCTAGAATCCTCACACTAGTCAGAATGGCTAATATCAGAAACTCAAGTGACAGCAGATGCTGGCAAGGATGTGGAGAGAGAGGAACACTCCTCCATTGCTGGTGGGATTGCAAGCTGATACAACCGCTCTGGAAATCACTTTGGCAATTCCTCAGAAAACTGAACATAGTACAACCTGAGGACCCAGCAATACCACTCCTGGGTATATACCCAGAAAATGCTCCAATATGTAATAAATATACATGTTCCACTATGTGCATAGCAGCCTTATTTATAATAGCCAGAATCTGGAAACAACCCAGATGTTCCTCAACAGTGGAATGGATACAGAAAATGTGGTATATTTACACAATGGAGTACTACTCAACTATTAAAAACAATGAATTCATGAAATTCATAGGTAGATGGATGGAACTAGAAAATATCATCCTCAATGAAGTAACCCAATCACAAAAGAACAAACATTTTATGCACTTTTATAAGTGGATATTAGTCCAGAAGCTTGGAATATCCAAGATACAAATCACAGACTACATGAAGCTCAAGAAGAAGGAAGACCAAAGTGTGAATACTTCAGTACTTCTTAGAAGGGGGAACAAAATACCCATTGGAGGATTTACAGAGGCAAAGTATGGAGGAGAAACTGAAGGAAAGACCATCCAGAGACTGTCCCACCTAGGGATCCATCCCATATACAGTTACCAAACACAGACACTATTGTGGATGCCAACAAGTGATTGCTGACAGGAGCCTGATATATCTGTCTCCTGAGGAATTCTAGCAGTGCCTGATAAATACAGAAGTGAATGCTTTTAGCCAATCATTGGACTGAGTGCAGGGTCCCCAATGGAAGAGCTAGAGAAAGAATACAAGGAGCTGAAGGGGTTTGCAGCCCCATCAGAGGAACAACAATATGAACTAGCCAGTACCCCCAGAGCTTCCAGGGACTTAACCACAAACCAAAGAGTACACATGGTGGAACTCATGGCTCCAGCTGCATATGTAGTAGAGGATGGCTTAGATGGTCATCAATGGGAGGAAAGGCCCTTAGTCCTGCAAAGGCTCTATGCACCAGTGTAGGGGAATGCCAAGACCAGGAAGCAGAAGTAGGTGGGTTGTGAGCAGGGGAAAGAGGGATGGGATAGGGATTTTCAGAGGGGAAAACAGAAAAGCAAATATAACATTTGAAATGTAAATAAAGAAAATATCTAATAAAAATGTAAAAAAAAAAAAGAAAGAAAAACAGATGCGAGCATTGCCAACAGAATACAGGAGATAGAAGAGAGACTCTCAGGCACAGAGGATGATACAAGAGAAGAAATTGATATGCTAGACAAAGAAAATGTTAAAGCTAGAAAAATTCCTGTTCAAAAATCCAAAAAATATGGAATACCATGAAACTATCTAACCTAAGAATATTAGAAATAAAAGGTCACAAATTCCAAAGGCCCAGAAAATGTTCTCAACAAAATCATGGAAGATAACTTTCCCAACCTCAAGAAAATGATGCCAGTGAATATACAAGAAGCTTATAAAATACTAACTAGACTGAACCATAAAAGAAAATCCTCCTGGTACATAATACTCAAAACTCAAAATCTGCAGAACAAAGAAAGCATATTAAAAGCAGCAAAGAAAAGAAATGTCAGGTAACATACAAATGCAGACCTATCAGAATTACACCTAACTTCTCAACAGTGACTCTAAAATCAAGAAGGGCCTGGACATATATTCTGCAACCTCTCAAGAAACACAGGTGCCAACCAAGACTACTTACCCAACAAAATTCTCAATCACCATACATGGAGAGAACAGGATATTTCAAGACAAAAGCAAATTCAAACAATATATATCTCTAAATCCAGCCCTACAGACAATACTATAAGGAAACTATAAGCAATGAACGATAGCTACATCCAAGAAAACACAGGAAATAAGTAATTACACACCAGAAAAATCAAGGAAAACACACACACACACACACACACACAGAGACAGAGAGAGAGACAGAGAGAGAGACAGAGAGAGACAGAGACAGAGACAGAGAGAGATACTACAAATATCAAAATAACAGAAAATAACAATCATTTGTTCATTAATATATCTCATCATCAATGGACTCAGTTAAACAATGAAAAGATAAAGGCTAACAGAATAGATGCAAAATCAGGATACATCAATCTACTGCATATAAGATATGCAGTTCAGTCATAAAGATAGACAATAATTTAAAGGAAAGGTCTGGAAAGAAGTTTTCCAAGCAAATGGACCCAAGAAACAAGCTGAGTACCCTTCCTTATATCTAATAAAATCTACTTTCAACCAAAATTAATCAAAAGAGACAGAGAAGGAAACACCATACTTATCAAAGGAAAACTCTACCAAGATCATATTTCAATTCTCCAAATCTATGCCCTAATCCCAATGGGACCTACATTTCTAAAAGAAACATTGCTAGAGCTTAAATCATACATCAAACCCCACATATTAATAAAAGGTGATAGCCATAACCAACTCTTACCAATTTACAGGACATCTAGACAAATACTAAAGAGAAAAAATGAAAATAATCACCATTGTGGATCAAATGGACTTTACAGATGTCTATAGAATATGTGATCCAAACACAAAAGAATATGCCTTCTTCTCAGTACCTCATGGATCCTTCTACAAAACTGACACAAAACAAGCCACAGCAGATACAAAAATGTTGTATCAAATAGCATGGATCAAACCTGAATTTCAACAACAACAGAAACACCGGAAAACCTATACACTCTTGGAAGTTGGATAATTCTCTATTCAGTGATTTCTGGGTCGTAGAAGAAATTAGAGACACACTAGAGTTCAATGAAAATGAAGTCACAACTTACCTAAATTTATGGGACACTATGAAGGCAGTGCTAAGAGAAAAGTTAATTGCTCTGAGTGCATCCAAAAATAAATTGGAAAAATATCATATCAGCAATTTAAAAGTACACCTGAAAGCTCAAGCAATAAAGAGAAGAAGAGGGAGGAGGAGGAGGAGGAGGAGGAGGAGGAGGAGGAGGAGGAGGAGGAGGAGGAGGAGGAGGAGGAGGAGGAGAAGGAAAAACCACACCGAAGAGGAGTAGAAGGCAGGAAATAATCAAAATCAGGGCTGAAATCAATCAGTTAGAAACAAAGGAAACAATATAAAGAATCAATGAAACTAAGAATTGATTCTTTGAGAAATTCAACTGTGTAGAAGAACCCTTAGTCAAAATAACCAAGAGACAGAAGGAACGTATCCAAATAAACAAAATCAGTAATGAAAAGGGACACATAACAAGTGACACTAAGGAAATTCAAAGACTCCATAAATCTTACATCAGAAGACAGTAGTCCAGAAATATGGAAAATCTTAACAAAATGGATGATTTTCTAGATACCACTTAACAAAGTTAAATTAAGATCAGGTTAACTATCTAAACAGCCTCATAATCCCTAAAGTTATTAAAACAGTCATTCAAAGTCTCCCAACCCCAAAACCAGAGCCAGGTGATTTTACTGCAGAATAATACAAGACTTTCAGAGAGAATCTAATTCTAATTATCCTCAAACTAATCCACAAAATAGAAACAGAAGGATGAGTGCCAAATTCATTCTAAGAAGCATCAGTCACCCTGATACCTAAATCACAAAAAGACTCAACAAAGAAAGAAAACTTCAGACCATTTTTTATAAACATTGAGGTAAATAGTCTCAATAAAATATTCACAAACCTAATCCAGAAACACACCAATAATATTATCCACCAAGATCAAGTAGGCTTCATTCCAAGGTTTCAGGGATGGATCAATGTATGAAAATATTGATCAATGCAATCCATTATATAAGCAAAATGAAAGAAAATAATCTCATGATTAACTCTTTAGATACTGATAACAAAGTTTTATAAAATCTAGCACCCCTCCATTTTAAAGGTATTAGAGAAATCTTGGATAGAGTGCACATAACTAAATATAATAAAAGCAATATACAGCAAGCCAATAGCCAACATCAAATTAAATGGAGAGAAAATTAAAGCATTAAATCAGGGACAAGATAAGGCTGCCCACTCTCTCCCTATCTATCTAAAATAGTAACTGAAATTCTAGCCAGAGCTAAAGACAACTAAAGGAGATCAAGGAGCTAAAAAATTGGAAAGGAAGAACTCAAGGTATCATTAGTTATGGATGATATGATAGTATATAAAAGCCACCAAAAATTCTACCAGATAATTCCTACAGCTGATAAATACCTTCACCAAAATGGATGGATAAAAAAATTAACTCAAAGAAATCAGTGGCCCTTTCTTATACAAATGATAAGCTGAAAAAGAAATTAGGAAAACTGTACCCTTTAAATAACTACAAATAATATAAAACATCTCAGTGTAACTTTTACCAACCGAGTAAAAGCTCTGTATGACAAGAACTTCAAGTTCCTGAATAAATAAATTGAAAAAGATATCAGGGTCAATTTTTTACAAAAATACTCATGGAAGGAGTTACAGAGACAAAGTGTGGAGCAGAGACTGAAGGAATGAACATCCAGAGACTGCTCCACCTGGGGATCCATCCCATATACAGTAACCAAACCCAAACACTATTGTGAATGCCAACAAGTGCTTGCTGACAGAAGCCTGTTTTAGCTGTCTCCTGAGAGGTCCTACTAGTGCCTGACAAATACAGAGATGAAGGCTCACAGCCATCCATTGGACTGAGCACAAGGTCCTCAATGAAGGAGCTACAGAAAGGACTCAAAGAGATAAAGGAGTTTGCAACTCCATAGGACAAACAACAATATGAACTAACCCATACCCTCAGAGTTCCCAGAGACTAATCCATTAACCAAAGAGCCCATATAGTGGTAGTCCTGGCTCCATCTGCATATGTAGCAAAGGATGGCCTAGTCAGTCATCAATGGGAGGAGAGGCCCTTGGTCCTGTGAAGGCTCTATGCCCCAGTGTAACTAAATGTCAAAGCTAGGAACCAGGAGTGGGTGGGTTGGTGAGCAGGGGGAGGTGGGAAGGGGAAATGAGGAAAGGGGATAACATTTGAAATGTAAATAAAGAAAATATCTAAGAAAAAATAATAAATAAATAAATAAATAAAATTCCACTTGGAGCTGTGAAAAATATGTAATGATATGAATATATTAAAAAAGGAAAAAGAAAAAGATATCAGAAGATATAAAGTCTTCCATGCCCATGGATAGAAAGGATTAACATAGTTAAAGTGAGCATCTGATGAAAAGCAATCCACAGATTCAATACAATCCTCATCAAAATTCCAATACATTTTTATAGACCTTGAAACACCAATTCTGAGCTTCATTTGGAAAAACAAAAATCCCAGGACAGGCAGAACAATCCTGAAAATAAAAGAACTTTGGGAGGAATCATCATCCCTGATCTCAAGCTCCAAAACAGAGCATAGTATTGATCAATGGGATAGAAGAGAAGACCCAGAAATATACTCACACACCTATGGATACTGGAATTTGGATAAAGAAGCCCAAGGCATACAGTGCAAAAAATGAAAGCATCTTCAACAAATGGTGCTGGACTAACAGGATTTCTACATGTATAAGAATGAAAACAGATCAATTCATATCACCCTGCACAAAGCTCAAGTACACATGGATCAATGACCTCAGTATAAAACTGGATACACTAAATCTCATAGGAGAGAAAGTGGGAAATACCCTTGAACACATTGGTTCAGCAGACAAGTTCCTGAACAGAACACCAATGTCTCAGTCTCTAAGATCAACAATTAATAAATGAGAGCTCATGAAACTGTAAAACTTCGTAAAGCAAAGGATACTGTCAATAGAAAAACTCAGCAACTCTCAAATTGGTGAAGAATCTTGACCAGCCCTGCATCTGACACAGGGCCAATTCTGAAATTTATAAATAACTCAAGAAGTTAGACACCAACAACCAAAATACCTCCACGAAAAACTGAGTACAAACTAAACAGAGAGTTTTCAACAGAGGAATCTCAAATTGCTGAAAGCACTTAAAGAAATGCTCAAAGTCCTTAACCATCAGAGAAATGCAAAATCAAAATAACTATGAGGTTCGGTCATAGACCCACCAGAATGACTAAGATTAAAAACTTAAGAGATAGCACATGCTAGTAAAAATGTGGAGCAAGGGGTATATTCCTCCTTTGCTGGTAGTAGTGAAAACTTGTGTAACTTCTTTGGAAATCAAGTTGGTGCTTTCTACCTCAAGACCCTAGACATATGCTCAAAAGGTTCTCCAACATCTCACAGAGATACTTGCTCAACTATGTTCATGGCAGCTTTATTCATATTAGCCAGCAAACAGAAACAACCTAGATGTACTTCAAGTAAAGAATGGATTAAAAAAAAAAAAAAAAAAAAAAAAAAAAAAACCTGGTACATTGACACAATGGAATATTATTCATCTATTAAAAACCAAGACAACAGGAATTTTTCAGGCCAATGCATGGAACTTCAGAAGATTATCCTGAGTGAGGTAAGACAGTCCCTAAAAGCTATACATGGCACATACTCACTTATAAGTGAATATCAGCCATAAAATACAGGTCCATGTTATACTCCACAGATCCAAAGTAGATAAACAAGAATAAAGGCCAAAATGAGGAAACTTGAATCTCATAAGGGGGAGAACAATAGTTAGGAAAGGCAGATTGAGAGGGGAGACTGGGAGAAAGGGAGGATGGTGAGGGGAATGGGGGATTCATGATTAGGTGTGAAGGACAGAAGAGATAGCTAGATGTTCATGGAATTAAATGGAAATCTGCAATTGACAGTGGTAAGGAGGTGGAAGGGGGGCATTTTCCTAATGTAATAGAGACCTGGGATAAGGGAGAGATCCAAGAATCAATAGAGGTGACCTTAGCTATGAGTCATTACATTGGAATCTGAAGAGGCCACATCCTATAGTCATACAGGAACCTCATTGGAGCGATAGATCCATCACATCCACAAAACTTTCAACCTAAAATTTATCCTGTCTAGAGGTAATGTAGACACAGGATCAAGAACTGAAGCAGTATCCAACCAATAACTAGCCCAACTTGAGACCCATCCCGTGTGTAAGCAATAATTCCTAACATTATTAGTGATACTCTGCTTTGTTTGCAGACAAGAGCTTGTTGTCCTTAGCAATGTTCCACCCAGAATCTGTCTCAGACAGATACAGACACCCACAGATAAACAATGGATGGAACATGGGGATTCTTCCCAAAGAAAAGGAGGAAGGGTTGTGGGTCGCAAAGTGGAAGACCAATAGAGCCAACTAACCTGGACCCTTAGGGCTCTCAGTTTGAACTACCAAACAAAGAACTCAAAACAGTCAACAAGCTGAAGGGCCCAAGTGAGGATGCCTCAGTTCCACTTGAGAGGGAGAAGAAAGTAACCACAAGAGGGGAGGAAGGAACATGGGAGAGAAAGGGGATACAGGGTGCAGAGAGGGGAACATGATAAAGTATTGTGCGGGGGAAAAGGACTGAAATCCTTGAGGGCCAGCAGAAAGAATGGAAACATGCAACCTCGGGAGGTAGAAGGTTGGAGGAACCTTCCAGAATGTAACAGAGACCTGGGAGATGAGAGACTCTCAGGAGTCAAAGGGAGAGACCTTAGATGAAAGGTCTTACAATGGGGAGAGAGGATCTGTAGAAGTCACCTCCAGCAGAAAGACAGGGCATCAAGTAAGGGATTGGATTGCCATCCCACAGTCAAAAACATGACCCGTAATTGTTCCTGTCTAAAAGAACGGCAGTAATGGAAATGGAGAGGTACCTGAGGAAAAGAAGTTCCAGCGACAGGCCCAAAGTGGGATCCAGAACACAGGAAGGTTCCAAGGCCTGAGATTACTACTGAGGCTATGGAGCACTCCTAAAAAGGGACCTATCATGACTGCCCTTCGAAAGACCCAATAAGCAGCTAAAAGAGTCAAGTGCAGATATTTGCACCCAAACAATGGACAGAAGCTGCTGACCCCTCTGGTTGAATTAGGGGAAAGCTGGAAGAAGCTGAGGAGGAGGGTGACCTTGTAGGATGACCAGCATTCCCAATGAACCAAGAACCCTGCTGACCTCTCAGATACTGGAACACCAACTAGTCAGCAAACACCAACTGATTTGAGGACCTCAACATATATAAAGCAGAGGACTGCCGGGTCTGGGTTTAGTCAGAATAGATGCATCTAACCCTCAAGATACTGGAGACCCCAGGAAGTTTAGAGGTCTGGCGGGTGGGTGTGGAGGGTGGAGACATACTCATAGAGACAGGGATGCAAAGAGGAGGTATGGGATGTGCAACAGTAGGAGGGTGGGCCGGGAGGGGAATAAAATCTAGAGTTTAAAAAAAAACAAAACATATGTTTGGTGGACTTCAGTCTCTCTGCTTACATATAGCAGATATGCAGCTGGACCTTCATGTGGGTCATTAATAACTGGAATGGAATCTGTCCCAAAAGCTGCTGCCTGTATGTGGGATATGTTCTACTACTTGGGATGCCTTTTATGGACTTAGTGGGAGAGGAAGCACCTAGCCTCACAGAGACTTAAAGTGCCAATGTATGAGGGGGCACCTAGGACCCCCCTTGCTCAAAGGAGAAGGAGAGAGGGTATGGGTGAAGTATTGTGGGAAGGGGTGACCAGGATGGGGCCTGTGAACAGAAGGTAAAGTGAACGGTTTAAAAATATATACAATTAAAATGAAAACAACTATATACCAAGTTATCTCTTTAAAAACAAAACAAAACAAAACAAAAAAACCAAAAAAACAAACAAAAAAACTATAACAGACTGCTGAAAAATGCCAGATCATCTGAAGGTAAGTGAATGTTCCAAACTATGGGTTCACCAGCCTGCCAACTGTGTGTCACATGACTGAAACCTGATCACATCAGTGAGCATTTTACCAACCTGCTCTAAAGCCATAGTGAATGAGAAAATCCAGACAACACTGGTCCAGGCTGGCAAGAGCCATCATGTCATTGGGCATGTTTGTGAGTTAAATAGTTGGTTGATGTTCAAGGCCACTATATTTGTGATAATTGGTACCATTCTTAGTTGTGCCACATCATTATTACAATGTCTCCTACAACTGAAGACAGTGAAACTTTTATTTGAATTCAATATCGTATATTTGTCAAATTGAACATGTTAAAATTTAAGACTGCTATTCTGCTGTTTATTTAATCTGCCTCTAGGAAAACAGTGGGACAACTGACTTTCTTCCTTGGATTTTCCATGTAATCAACATTTACAACTTAAATTCAGCATAGTTATAATCTTAAAATTACGTTTTTTTCATAACCCTGACCTAAAGACCCAAAAATCAGTTTGTGAATATTTGTGTGTGTGTGTGTGTGTGTGTGTGCATCTGTCTTATGATAATCATTTGCTGAACACAGTCAAAACATATTAAAGTTATGCTGCAAATTCTAGAAGTATAATATAGCTATTTTTTGACAAATGATACGTTTTCAGTATTGGTAGGATCTGCCTGTGACACTGGAGTTAATGACTTAACTCCTTATAAAATTCTCCGTTTTATTTTTTTCTTTATTTTTCTTTCTTGTACTGAACGACCGTTTATTGGGGGAAGTTGCATCAATCCTTCTTGGCTGTCACCTTCCTCATGGCTGCCAGCACGTTGCCTTCGGGCTTTTTCTTTGCATTGATGTGCGTGCCCACCCTCTTCTTGATGAACTTGAGTGAACGCTTGTCCTTGGACACTTTGAGCAACTTCGCTGAATGGTGCTCGGTAGGGCCCGGAGCGGAACACCTCCTGGAACGTGCCCTGCAAGAGCTTGGTGTGCTTGATGAGGTGTTTGTGGTGCAGGCTGTGTCTTGACTTGCTGGTGGTCTTTGTCACCTCGTGGCCCTTGTTGAGGCCTTGGGGTAACACAGGGCCATGGCTGCTGCTCTCCGATGGTGGCCAGGAGAGGAAGAAACGTCCTTTTTATTCTTTAGTGGGCCAACAATACATTTCGGTAGCCCTGTTAGAGTAATCTCTAATGTGTTTCATCTGTGGAACAAGCCTTCAGTATTTCCCTAGTTTTCTGTATAGCAGAAACTGACTGGAATACCTAGCACACACAATGACATCAGCTAACAAGTTGATTCACTTGCTGATTTCTTTTTGAGGTTTCATAGAAAGAACAAATTTCCTACCCTCCTTTGGAATCTTAGATGATGATCTCTAGAAAATGCCTTATGCGTTTGCTTAGTTAAATTTCCAGTAGCATATTTACAACTACAAATCAAATCAGGAAAGAACTTTAAGTCTAGATTACAAACACATGCGCGCGCGCATGCGCGCGCGCACACACACACACACACACACACACACACACACACACACACACATTTTTGAGTCAGGGCTTCACTGGTTATTTCTGTATCTTATATGACATTTTCAATTTATATTTACTGGCTCCAGATATCATATCTGATTGCTACTCTTTGCTACAACTTAAAAATCTATATTTTAGCATCATAGGTAGAGACTTTAGTTGAATATTTTGGAGAAGTATTTTAGTCAACAAAGATTGATCCAATCAATAAGTGCTAATCTAAGAATCTTGGTTTTATTGCCTTACCTACAGTTGAAAGATAATTACATGAAAACCCAAGAAGCAGGAAGGGTACTCAAACTTCTGAGAGATTTTAGATCCCTTGCAAGCCGTATCTATAGAAAGTCCCAACCCGGTGCATAATGATGATCTTTCTGAAGTGTGCTGCCAAGGAGTACAAGATTAATTTTAGTCCCCTTTATTTTCCCCCTCAAGTCTAAGAGTGAATAATTTCCTAGCTAATTCTTTTCCTTAATGATCATTAAACTTTCAATGAATTCTCAGCTACAGTCTTAAGTAGGAAGGGATTCATTGTTGTATAGTAAATATAAATTTAAAGAAATAATGAGGTTTAAAATTTGAGTAAGGTTTTCACCAACAGGAAAATAAAAATTGATTATGAAAAGCATTTTCTTCTGTGTTGATTCACATACAAATTATACAATAGATGAGGCAAAACCTTATAGAAAAGCAGGAATCTAATTACAACTAAATACTGTTTTCCTCAATTCCAAGCATCAGAAAATGTGATAAAGGCTGTGATTTGACCCCAGTAAAGTAAAAACACCATCCTCAGTCATGTCACATTTACTATCAAACAATATTTGCTTCTCTACTATTTTTAAAATATATTAGAACATCTTTAAAGATATTTTAAAGGCAGAAATTATAAGTAACCTGTGTGTTTACAATATGACTTTAAAAGTATTTGAACCACAAAAGCAATAAGGAGTTAGTAGAAAAACTAACTGCATAAAATAAATTTCAGTGACACCATTTCATTGTAAAAATCTTCTATCTTCAGTGTTTTTAGAAATGGATATTCACTATGGATTGCTATAAATAAGTTAAAACCAATCCATTATATTTATGAGAATAGTTTATATTCATATTATGAATTCAGCAGTGAATTTTACCATGAACTTTATGAATCTTAAGCTTCTAGATAATAAGCACACACTAGTTTCTTTTACTGAAATGGAAGTGATTTTGTATTTCCAAATTTGTTTTTATTTTCTTAAGTAAGAGATTTACTATTCTATGAGTCCCAAACCCACAAAGCCTTCACCATTTTTACTCTATAGCAAATTATCAATATCTACAAACTGTTTATCTCATAGAATCTACCCATACAAACCTGAGCCATTACTGATTGGACCCATTACTGATTCGAGGTCCCATGAAGTTTGATATTGTCTATATGTTGAGCTATAAATTCTATACACTATTAGCTTTTGACATATTTCCACTTAAAATCAAATTACACTTTTGAATCTCAAGCCACAATTCTAGTATCATCTTCTAGGTCTGTTTTATTTTGGTGGACCAACTACTATGGCCTCAAATGATAGTTACACAATGAAATGATGCAGGACATGACACACATAACTCTATAACTACAAGGCCATCTGCAAATTAAGTGGTTCCAGAGAAACTATTCAGCATATGAAATACTCTCTGATGTACAGCTTTTCTGAGGCCCCAATTAATCTGTAACACTCCCACATAAAGGCGTTAATAAAATGATTTATTTTGCCACAGAAGTTACAGTTTTCCCCTGGAATATACCCAGAGTCAGAACTTGTTGAGAGAAACTTCTTGTGCTTATATAACTTCCAGTCTCAAGTTTAGTTACACTTTCTTACTTGTGGTGCAACTTCTAATATTAATTGTAGAGAAGTTGATGATTAAATGCAGTCTTGTGAATATACATTGTCAAGACCTGTATATTTGTTGAGTGGTGTACACTCATTAAGAATGTGTGATTCTTATCCCAGTTTGGAATATTTTAGCCGTTTCCAATGCATTGTTAGTAAAAGTCTGACTTTGGTGTGTGAGAGCCACATACAAATAGCAACCTTTATTTTTATAAGAGATCAACATTCATTTGTTATTCTCTTTCATCTCTTCCACTGCGCTTTCTCTCATGACTTCCTGCTGGTTAGGCTCTCAAACTTTAGAGTTGTGTGAGTGTCTGGAAAAGTCATTTTTTAATCTACATAATATCACTAAGGCTATGATCCTATGAATCTCAAACTTCATGTAAGTTCCAAGGAAATTGATGAAAAGCACAAATGTTGTATGTCCATATTATCTAATGGGCTCAACTTCAGGATCCACTTCCTCAGTTTAAGTACATTATAAAACTACATTGTGAAATGCATGTAATTTCAGTGGGGCATATGTAAATTCAATCTACTCAAGGAAATATAGATGTGAATGAATGAAGTTTGAGGTTATATTGTCAATTTAAAAAAATTACTATAATTTTTTGGCTATTGGAAATTACTATTGGTTTCATGAAATTCTAATAGCAGTTAGAGTGAAAAAGAAAAAATAGTAAAAGAAAAAGTGGTTTTAAATATTAGGAAAGTGTGATAGATGAGAAAAAACCAAAAGTCACAAAATCAAATGTTTAGTTTTGGGAAGAAGACTTTCCTGAGAATAAAACTAAATAAAAATTAAGCAAACAAAACTATATGGGGAAATAGGAAAAGCAGTTTAAGTTAAATGCCAGGGGAACTAGTTTGTTTATGAATGAGAACACTGTAATGTCTTGAGAAAGAAATGAATACGATCAGTGAGTAGAAATACAAAATATAATGAGGTAAAGGGAAGTTGTCTACTAGTTCCTAGATGACTCTGACAAAATCAGAATATAGAAAAAGCACTTGAACCTCTGTTTAAGAAGAAAGACCTGTTCTGTTCTCAAGAGGGAAGTGTTCCCTACAGTCACAAGCATTTCTGAATTCAGATTCCTTATAGTTAGTATGTTTTAGGTAAAATCCAAGGACCTCCCTTATGAAATACACTTCCTCTGAAGACAAATGAAGACTTTAAGGCTTACCAGTTTAGCTCCTCACCAAACTCCCTTAGAGTCTTAGCTGCTTCCATCTTTTGATACTTGAGGCTTAAGGATGGTTATCTCCACTGTCTGGTCATCTAATTTTAATATTGTAATATCTCAATCACTAGTATTAATATTTTTCCTAGGCATAATGACTATATTACTATGAAAATCTGTTTATGATAAAATTATCTTAACTCTTAATTCTCTGTGTGATAATATGGAAAATTAATCTGTGAGACAATTGCCTAGCTCATGTTAGTAGGGAGCATGCTTAGCCAGTCATGAGTGGATGATACCAATGAATCCATAAGCTTTACAAGTAAAAAATTTGAATCAGGCAAATAAAAATTTAAAAAAATTAAATATATATGACAATAGTGAGACAGCAAGAAGTCATGTCAGTTTTTAGTATCAAGAAAATGAATATAAATGGGATTCAAAGTTGAATTCCTGATTTTAATGGACATATACCTTTTTTTGGCAACTTGTCAAGTGTCTAATGAATTTTCTGTATCTTAGCACACTTCTTTTTTTCTTTAGTAAATATCTCTTCATGAAGAACTATGTGATATCCTAACCTGTAAGTTACTTACTCAAGGCTCCCAAGGCAGTAGTGGAAAGCCTGCTGGGAATTGCTAATGCTCCATTCTGAGTATTTTTGACCTGGACATAAAATTATTTGGCTCCCATAATAGCTGTCTCAATTGGGAATCTGTCATTAAAGGTATGGATAGCAACAGACCTTTTAGAGCAAAATGAAAATTTCACATGATCTGATACAATATCTGTATTTTACAGTGGAAAACTCACTCGGCAAGAAAGGTTAAATGGTTCATCCAAAGTACTCAGTTCGCTTTATCTCATCCAACTTCAAAATCTATCTGTTCACTCCACAATACTAGTAGATTTACTGTTATTAAGAATGAGACATTCACTTTACACACAGTCAAAGAGTCATTATAAGTGATGTATTATGCAACTTCCTCACTTGCTGGCTGGAGACCTTCATTCACACCTTATGAGTTTTCCATCATCACTTTAGTGCCAAGGTTATCCACCAAATTAATGCAAAAACCTGCTGTTCCTCTCTTCCTCTCTCCTTCCACACCTCTGAAGCTTCTACCCTACTGTTAGCAGCTTACATGTCCATTTCCCTTCTAAATTGGCTTCTCAGTTAGAAGTGACTTTGCGACTATAATACTGCTACTACTTGCTAAGAAATTGCCTGAATTTTCATAAGAAAGCTTCAAAAAATATCCAACCATGAGAAATGAGTGTTTATATAATGCATGCTATGGGAGGAAATTTTCACCACTACTACTCCACCTCATGCCTACCCTATGCCCCTGGTATCAAATTGTTTTCACCTAAAGATATGTGTCTCCTCATTATTACTGGAGATTTGTTTGGTTTTGGTTTGCTATAAACAGAAGTGAGAAAAAATAAAAACACTTGCATGAGAAAAC